>SNQJ01S0012835.1:55260-72471 GCA_010110895.2 Picea sitchensis
TCCCCGAATCTCCGATGACTTATCTCCTTCGCAACTTCTGCAGATCTGAAGGTTGTCGGTCTTTCGGGAAATTTGAATGGAATCCAATGGTCACTGGATCTCTGTCTTCCTTCTTCTCTGTAATCTCTTGTTGCACGCGTTTTCTTCAATGATGTACCTCCTGAGTTCTTACGTCTGAATCCCCCAAGGGGTTTTATCCTTCATATCCTTCCATCTTCGTTGTTTCCATCAATGACAACAACCATCATCGTTGCTTTTTCAATATTTGCCAACAGATCTCCACCCCAAAGGCTTACCAAGGTTTCTATCTTGGGTACGCCCTCTTAAAAATAAAGCATCTGTGCTATGACCATCCATTCTTTTTTCACCTCATCTCTTCAGATAATAAGGATGCAACTACATCTTCATACTTCAATGTAGATTGAGTGGTACTACCTATTACTACAACCATCTTATCCCAAGATTCTAGCAAAGAACATAACAAAGTAATACACTTATCTTCTTATGAAATCGTAATATTAACAGAGCCAAGTTGACTTACCAGAGTATTAAAGGAATTTAGATGTTCTGTCACAGAATCTCCATCTTCCATTCTAAGATGATACAACTTCTTTCAAAGAAACAACTTGTTCACCAGGGACTTTGATTGATACAAATTCCCTAACTTATCCCATAGTTCCTTGGTTGTAGATTCTCTTGAGAAATTCAACAACACCGAATCTGCCAGGCAGAGTTGAATAATACTCCTTACTCTTTTGTCCAACTTCTCCCAATCTTCCTTTGACATACCAGTAGATGGTGTACTAGTAGTTTGTGTACTAGTAGGTTGTATACCAGTAGCCTGTGTGCTAGCAGATGGTGTACCAGTAGGCTATGTACCAGGATCCACAGTGATCCATTGCTCTTTGTCTACAAGAAGGTCCTCCATCTTGAGCTTCCATAGATCAAAGTTTTTACTATTGAACTTCTCTATCTCGATTCTAGATGAGCTCGCTATTCCTCTTTCTATACTCGAATCTCCACTGCAAAATCTCCCACTAAACCCAGGTTTATCATAGACCCAAGATAAACTTGATCTATCAAGATCGAGAAAAACCCTCAACAACAAAGGCGTCCCTCTGAAGCCAAAAACGAGCTCTAATACCACATGTAAGTTTTAAACCTGTGAAGTAAAGCAATGCACATAGATTCTTAAGAAAGATAAAAATTAATCAATGGATCATACACATAGTACACAGATATTTTATACCGGAAACCCTCAACCGGGAAAACCTTTCTTATATTCATTATATCAAATTTCACCATTCACCATATAATATATACAATGTTTTTAGGTATTCCATAGATACCAAAACCCTAATCCCTTAATCTAGGATTAATTTACAAAACCGCTAAAAATAGGAAAAACCGCCCCAAAACAAATTTCGGGGCATTGCCTCGAGCTAGCGCCCCTTGCCGAACATTGTGCATAACCAAGGGGGGGGACATACCTACCCCCCACTAGGAAAGAGCCCGGTGCACAGGGCACAAACAGAGCACTAGTGGGAGGGATCATCAGACGCAATTGTCATATCTGACACGCCCACACACACACATGCAAAGAATATAACACATACCCAACAAATATCTCAAAAACCCTGGTGATGCACTCCAAGACGAAGAACATTCCAATCAAGTATCACTTTCTACGTGAACATGTTGCAGAGAATAACGTCGGATTTGGATATATGGGAAGAAAATAACAAGTGGCATACATCTTTACAAAACCGCTTCCATGGGAAGCCCTTGAGTATATTTGCTAGAGACTAGGAGTAATTTCTACTCCAAAATGAATGATTTTGAATGCTTATCTTATATGTTTTATATGTACACAAGGAATCACCATAAATAGGACAAATGGGGAGAGATTTATCATATGCAAAGGTAAATGCTTGGAGAGAAAGCATAGAGGCATGTTTCCAAGGGGACTGATTGTTACAAGGGAAGAATGAGCGATATGAATTCAGAGTGATACCCTTTTTCAAAGGGGGAGATATTATTCATATGAAGGGAAAGAGAGTAATTAGAGGATTATAAACACAAATAAAAATCAAAGGAACATATACAAGGGGAGAAACCCCAAGGAGAGTCCATTCAGGGGGAGCAGCCCCAAAGGGAGATACCCTTTGCCATTAATGTCAAAGGGGAAGAGATAGAAACATTGATAAAGATTATAAGCATGAATTTTATCATGACTAAGTGTTTGCATCAATGTTGATGTTGCCATCAATGCCAAAGGGGGATATTGTTAGACAGTTGTCTTAGGTTGATGGATAGTTGGTATGGATTGTTGGTTTTCATTGATGTCAACTATTGGAGAGTGATATTGTAGATTTATTTCAAACCTTAGTGATTGATGTCAACTCTTGGAGAAAGTCTGGTAGAGAATTTCGGTAGAAAAATGGTTTGGGTAATGAAACCAAGGTTGTTTCATGTATAATGGTATGCGTTTTAATATATTTTAAGGTAATACTATTCTATATGGATAGTACATGTCATTCCATTTCTGGTGGTATGTGTAACGTCACATAACTCCTCACGGTTAGAGAGTTATGGCCATGAGAATTTGGAGAACCCAGGTTTGGATAATGGACCCAAGTTTGTTTGATGGATAATCATATGAGTTTTGATATATTTGAAGTCAAGATTATTATATATGGATAGTACATGTCATGCCATTTCTAGTGGTATGTGTAACGTCACATAACTTCTCACGGTTTGAGAGTTATGGCCTTACGAAGTTGGCAGACTGACGGCAACGCGGCCCCTTCACCACCTGCAGGTCGGAAGGTCCACGTGTGCACACACAGGATCTTCTCTTTCCTTGGCCCGAAGAACACTAACTGGTCCTTCTATTTCCCTATCAAGAAATCTTCACCGACAGAACTCTTTTTGCGATCCCCTCTTTGCACTTGGAGGATCGGATCTCACAACTTTGCGAGTTCAAAGGTCGAACGCTACACTCTCGGATCAGTGAGACCCGATACCTTATTCAATGCTAACCTTATCTTTACCTATCGGGACTTCTCCTATCGTGAGTTCGACACTCACAGTGTCAAGCAACTTGATTCTCCGACTCCCAAGTCCTGATATGTCGAAACTTCTCAATACCCCCTGTCACAACTCGCAACTTCGCGACTTCTGATGTCCAGACGAGATCCTCTCACCCTGGGTCCCCCGAAATGACGAAATGCAATGGGACTCTGATCCAAAAGTCCTCCTGTGACCCAGATCTAACGACTATTCTTCTTCCTCTCTCCTTGCGTCTTCGCGACTTGGAGTACCCAATGCTTGGGCTCTCACCCTGTGAACTTCCGAGTTCGTGAGATCTTTCGATCTCTTCCACCTGTCCTCCTCATATGGACGACTCCTGATATTCTCGTCACTTCGCCACTTCTCGTGTCCTCACGCTTCGCGACCCTTGATGCCAAGTTCTCAGCCCTTCTACTCATGAAATCCTGACATGCGATGTGCCACCTGTCCTCCACTCGCCGACTACTTTGTGGCCCCACACTATTCTCTCCCTGTCGGAGTATCGCGTTTCACGATATCACGACTCCAATTGCAAATGTTCCCGGGACTTGTGAAACTCCGAATCCTGATTCTCCGATGAATGACCTCCTGTCGAACTTTCCCCGGTGGCACTCGATTGCTTCCACATGTCCCCAAGAATGGATGGTCTAGATCATCTCGCTATTTTGAGACTTGTAATGTCCCAATCTTCTATCCACGGGATTTTTGATTTCTTGGGTACAGATATGCCAATGCCTTCACCTCTGGTCAGAGCTTCTCCTCCGAGTTACGAGGTTAACTCCCTCGTAGATTCCATAGATCCGACGACTGTCGGGCATCTGTTCAAGATCTGATGGCTCAGATCATTGCCTATGTGCTCCTCCGTTGCACTGTCTCCTAGATGTGAAAATCAATGATCTAGATTTCCTCGGCCTATCCAACGGCTGATGTGCTCCCTTCTGAGCTCTTGCATTTTTCTCCCAGACTTAGGGGAATTTAGATTTCTCCAAGGCCTCGGCCTTCGTCTCGTTTCTCCTCTGCGAACTCCAAATTCTTGAGCTTCGCCACGCGTATGAAATGCTAACTCCTCCTGAGTTAGCTCTTCTCGAATCCTCAAAGGATTCCGACATCTGTGCTCCTATAGAGCCTTCTCATACACACGCTAGTGCTATCCATCCTGAGATTTCTTCAACACTCAGACCTCTTGAGGGATTTTTTCTCTCTCTCCTACAGATGGAGAATAAAATGCCTTCTAGTCTATCTTTCACTCCAACAACCTCTTGTTGATTTATTTCTAGGTATTCAACAAACCTGTGAAGGTTCCCTCAGTGGACTCTCCTCAACTTCCAGAACTCAAATATTTCCCTTCTTCTTGTGCCTATATGCACACCATCTCTATGCCCACCTGGAAGAGTTTCCCTTTCACAGAACGTTCAACAGTTCTGTCCTCTCTCTCTTGTGCACTCCTTGCACCCGCTCAATGCCGGCCTGGCAGAGCCTTCATAGAATCCTCAGTGATTTTGTCTTCCTTAAACTCTCAGCAGAGTTTTTCCTCAATGCACCTCATGCTTACGCTCAATGCCCACCTGGTAGAGCTTTTGTTTGCAATTGTGTATCTCCTACACAACCTTTCCTCCAAGGTATTCAACAACCTTGAGGTCCTTTACCTCTGAGTTGATGATTTCAGCTCCTGTGCCACAGCACGTCCTTGCCTAACTCCACAGAGTTCAGAAATGCATCAGTGCACCAGTATTTAGAGTCCGCAACACTTTGTCACGCCCTCCTGGCATGAAACCTCAAAGACCTTCAACCCTGAAATCAAACATACTCCCTGCAAATGCACAACTACAACATACATTCACAATATATGAAGAACACTCTCAAACATCCACATAACACGGAATATATGCAGGAAAAACTGCTATTTTTGTATTAAATTGGCAAATGCATTTATTTACAATGGTGTTCTTGAGCTCTCTCTGGCTCTCATCGGCTTCTTCTCATCTACTAACTAACTCTACTTAAATGAGATCTGAAAATCTCTTTTACATGAAGGGCTCAATCGAGCACGTCCCTCCAGGTATACCTACTTTAATAAATTACAATAAATGGCTGTCTAGCCCAGCATCTGGATCTAGATCTCAGCCGATCTATCATTAAATACAATCTACCTAATGCCTGCATAAAAGCATGGATTCTCATGGCTGAACAACCTAAACAATATTAAATTACATTCAAATCAAATTTAAATGAGGCTACGCCTCCCTTCATCATTTGAATGCATGCGCGCTGATGTGGTTGGCTGGCTGGCTGATGTGGAGAGATGTTCCTGCATCAAACTTATCAACTGCAAAATCATGAGCTCCTACTCATGCGCTTCCCCTCTAAGCTGTTGGAAATCCTCCTAGATACCAAACGAATATCTGGAGCTTCTCATCTACTCCACTCTCCTTCTGCTGCTGCTGTTGTTGCTTCCTTCTTTCTCAGCCTCTCCCTACTGTCCGTATCTACTGATCGAATCATCAACTCTCTGATTTCCCCGATCACTTCGTCCAGCTACTCCCATGGCTGGTTAAGCTCTTGCAGTCTCCTCAGTTGCAAAAATTTTCTGCAGTTGGGTAGATCATCACGATCTCCCATGTCTGCCTCTTTATCTTAAAACTTCACCTGTTGGATGTGCACACTCTGCAGTTTCTCCCTCTCTTCTAGGGATTTAATCTGTTGCCACAAATCAACAAAGCATATGTTATCCGCCTCTTCTTCTTCTTCTCCTGCAAACTCCCACATTGCAGTCTCTTCAGCTTCATCCCTGAAGATATCGAGCCATTCCTCAGAATGCTCGTTTTTGTCTTCTGCTTCTTCTTTTTCTATCAGCTCCAATGCTACAACACTCTCATCTCACTGGCTGAAAGTAGTGAGTTGTTCCTTAGAATGCTCCTTCTTTGCTCTTGTTTCTGCTTGGGCAGTCTTTAAAGTCTACTCCAATTCTTCTTCCCTGATAGTCACGGCTGAGTGTTCCTCTATCGTTGTTGCCTCATCACCTACAACACATTTTTCCACCTCCTCTCAGGAATGTGGCAGGAATACCTCTATTCCTCCAATCATTAGAAGACCTACCTGATCTTCCTCTATCAGCTGCACTCGCTGATCCATTCTCGAGCTCACCTGCTCTGTCAGCTCCTCTGGCTGAATCTGACTCAATTGCTCACCCCTGCCCACCTGGCAGTCCAAGATTCTTCCGCTGCCCTCTTGGCAGTCTTCGAGATCTCGAAGCGATCTCCTTTCATTGCCCAACTGGAAATGTAAAATTTCCTGGTTGTCCTCCTTATGATAGTCTGTGAGGTCTTCAGCCGATCTCAACTCTTTTCCCTCCTGGCAAACTGGAATTTCCTCTCTGCCCTCCTGGCAGTACTTGAGATCATCAGATGATCCCAATTCATCCTCTTCATCGAGAATGTTCCCTATCTCTGGTTCGCATATCTGAACCATCTTTTCCACTGTGGTCTTGAGGTTTTCAGCATACCTTAGCCACCCTTTCAACAACCTACGCTGTCTCCTGACCATCAGCTGCCTGACTGGCCATTTTTCTTTTGGCTTCCTCATGGGCCATTCATATACCCATCTCGGCTTCTTATTCTGCCGCATCTTAAATTCAATCTCTTCCATTTCTCGCTTTATGTCAACGATTTCTTCCTCTATTTCTTCTCGGCTCCACAGCTTCAATTTTTTTCTCCCAGCATACCTATGGCGTTCAATAGCCATCCTACTGTCTTTGTCTGTTTTCATAGCAAACTTGTTGCTGTCACTCTGCACTAAGAACGTTTCCAGCTTCATCTCCTACAGTCCTCCTGATTGTCTTATGGACTTTTGCCTACCTACAAAAAAATCCTTCACAGAGTCTCCAACACTCTGTCTTCCTTTATCTTCTGCCTCTGCTTGAAATATACAAACGGAGTTCTCGCTCTGATACCACTTGACGAAAACGCGACCCCTTCACCACCCGCAGGTTAGAAGGTCCATGCGTGCACACATAAGATCTTCTCTTTCCTCGGCCTGAAGAACACTAACTGGTCCTTCTATTTCCCTATCGGGAAATATGCACCCAAGAAACTCTTCTCGCGATCCCCTCTCTGCACTTGGAGGATCGGATCTCATGACTTTGCGAGTTCAAAGGTTGAACGCTGCACTCTTGGATCACTGAGACCCGATACCTCAGTCAACGCTGACCTTATCTCTACCTATTGGGACTTCTCCTATTGTAGTGTCAAGCAACTCCATTCTCTGACCCCCGAGTCCTGATATGCCGAAACTTCTCAATACCCCCTATCGCAACTCGTGACTTTACGACTTCTGATGTCGAGATGAGATCCTCTCACCCTGGGTCCCCCGAAACACCGAAATGCGATGGGACTATGATCCAATGGTCCTACTGCAACCCATATCCAATGACTATCCTTCTTCCTCGCTCCTCGCGTCTTCACGACTTGGAGTACCCAATGCTTGGGCTCTCACCCTGCGAACTTCCGAGTTCGCGAGATCTTTTGATCTCTGCCACCTGTCCTCCTCAGATGGACGACTCCTGATCTTCTCGTCACTTCGCCACTTCTCGTGTCCTCACGCTTCGTGACCCTTGACGCCAAGTTCTCAGCCCTTTTACTCATGAAATCCCGACATGCGATGTGCCACCTGTCCTCCACTCTCCGACTCTTCTGTGGCCCCACACTATTCTCTGCCTGTCGGAGTATCGCATTTCACGATATCGCGACTCCAATTGCAAATGTTCCCGGGACTTATGAAACTATGAATCCCGATTCTCCGATAAATGACCTCCTGTCGAACTTTCCCCGATGGCGCTCGATTACTGCCACGTGTCCCCAAGAATGGACGGTCTAGATCATCTCGCTATTTTGAGACTTGTAATGTCCCGATCTTCTGTCCATGGGATTTTTTATTTCCCGGGTAACGATATCCCGATGCCTTCACGTCTGGTTGGAACTTCTCCTCCTGGTTACGAGGTTAAGTCCCTCACAACTTCCACAGATCCGACAACTGTCGGGCATCTATTCAGGATCTGATGGCTCAGATCATTCCCTGTGCGCTCTTCCATTGCACTATCTCCTGGATGTGAAAATCAACGATCCAGATTTCCTCGGCCTATCCAATGACTATTGTGCTCCATTCTGAGCTCTTGCGCTTTTCTCCCAAACTTAGGGGAATTTACATTTCTCCAAGGCCTCGGCCTTCATCTCGTTTCTCCTCTATGAACTCCAAATTCTTGAGCTTCACCACGTGTATGAAATGCTAACTCCTCCTAAGTTGGATCTTCTCGAATCATCAAAGGATTCCGACGTCTGCGCTCCTGCAGAGTCTTCTCATACACACGTTGGTGCTGTCCATCCTGAGATTTCTTCAACACTCAGACCTCATGAGGGATTTTGTCTCTCTCTCTCGTAGATGGAGAATAAAATGCCTTCCGGTCTATCTTTCACTCCAACAACCTCTTGCTGAGTTCTTTCTGGGTATTCATCAAACCTGTGAAGGTTCCCTCAGTGGACTCTTCCTCAACTTCCAGAACTCAAAGAGTTCCCTTCTTCTTGTGCCTATATGCACACCGTCTCTATGCCCACCTAGCAGAGTTTTCCTTTCACAGAACGTTCAGGAGTTTTGTCTTCTCTCTCTTGTGCACTCCTTGCACCCGCTCAATGCCCGCCTGGCAGAGCCTTCACAAAATCCTCAGTGATTCTATCTTCCTTAAACTCTCAGCAGATATTTTACTCAACGCACCTCGTGATTATGCTCAATGCCCACCTGGCAGAGATTCAAAGAACTCCTCAGAGCTTCTGTCTGCAATTGTGTATCTCCTACACAACCTTTCCTCCAAGGTATTCGGCAACCTTGAGGTCCTTTTCATCTGAGTTGATGATTTCATCTCCTATGCCACAACACGTCCTTACCTGACTCCACAGAGTTCAGAAATGCATCAGTGCACTGGTATTCAGAGTCCGCAGCAGTCTGTCATGCCCTCCTGGCATGAAACCTCAAATACCTTCAACTCTGAAATCAAACATACTCCCTGCAAATGCAAAACTACAACATACATTCACAATATATGAAGAACACTCTCAAACATCCACATAACACAGAATATATGCAGGAAAAACTGCTATTTTTTTATTA
This sequence comes from Picea sitchensis, assembly GCA_010110895.2. Classification (NCBI taxonomy): domain Eukaryota; kingdom Viridiplantae; phylum Streptophyta; class Pinopsida; order Pinales; family Pinaceae; genus Picea; species Picea sitchensis. Next base: position 64,489 of record SNQJ01S0012835.1, read on the forward strand.
AATTGGCAAGTGCATGTATTTACAATGGTGTTCTTGAGCTCTCTCTGGCTCTCATCGGCTTCTTCTCATCTATTGACTAACTCTACTTAAATGAGATCTAAAAATCTCTTTTACCTGAGGGGCTCAATCAAGCGCTTCCCTCCAAGTCTACCTACTCTAATAAATTACACTAAATGGTTGTCTGGTCCAGCATCTGGATCTAGATCTCAGCCGATATATCATTAAAGCCGATCTACCTAATGCCTGCATAAAAGCATGGATTCTCATGGCTCAACAACCTAAGCCATATTAAATTACATTCAAATCAAATTTAAATGAGGCTGCGCCTCCCTTCATCATTTGAATGCATGCGCGCTGACGTGGCTGGTTGGCTGGATGATGTGGAGAGATGCTCCTGCATCAAACTCCTCAGCTGCAAAATCATGAGCTCATGCTCATGCACTTCCCCTCTAAGCTGTTGGAAATCCTCCTAGATCCCAAATGAATATCTGGAGCTTCTCATCTGCTCCACTCTCCTGCTGCTGCTGCTTCTGTGCTGCTGCTGCTGTTGCTTCCTTCTTGCTCAGCCTCTCCCTGCTGGCAGTATCTGTTGATCGAATCATCAGCTCTTTTATTTCCCTGATCACTTAATCTAGCTTCTCCCATGGCTGGTTCGTCTCTTGTAGTCTCCTCAACTGCAAACATTTTCTGCAGTTGGGTAGATCATCACAATCTCCCATGTCTCCCTCTTTATCTTCCAACTTCACCTATTGGATGTGCACACTCTGCACTTTCACCCTCTCTTCTAGGGCTTCAATCTGTTGCCACAGATCAACAAAGCATATGCTATCCGCCTCTTCTGCTTATTCTCCTGCAAACTCCCATGTTGCAGTCTCTTCAGCTTCATCCTTGAAAATATCGAGCCATTCCTCGGAATGCTCATTTTTCTCTTCTGCTTCTTATTTTGCTACCAGCTCCAATTCTACAGCTCTCTCAGCTCACTGGTTGAAAGTAGTGAGTTGTTCCTTAGAACGCTCCTTCTTTTCTCTCGTTTCTACTTGGGCAGTCTTTAAAGTCTTCTCCAATTCTTCTTCCCTGATAGTCACAACTGACTATTCCTCTATCACTGTTGCCACATCACCTGCAACACATTTTTCTGCCTCCTCTCGGGCAAGTGGCAGGAATACCTCTATTCCCCCAATCATTAGAAGACCCGCCTGATCTTCCTTTGTTAGCTACACTCGCTGATCCATTCTCGAGCTCACCTGCTCTGTCAACTCCTCTGGATGAATCTGACTCAATTGCTCACCCCTGCCCACCTGGCAGTCCAAGATGTTTTCGCTGCCCTCCTGCCAGTCTTCGAGATCCCGCAGTGATCTCCTTCCATTGCCCAGCTGGAAATGTAAAATTTCCTGGCTGTCCTCCTTATGACAGTCCGTGAGGTCTTCAGCCAATCTCAACTCTTTGGCCTCCTGGCAAACTGGAATTTCCTCTCTGCCCTCCTGGCAGTACTTGAGATCATCAGACGATCCCAATTCATCCTCTTCATCGAGAATGTTCCATGTCTCTGGTTCGCATATCTGAACCATCTTTTCCACTGTGGTCTTGAGGTTTTCAGCGTACCTCAGCCACCCTTTCAATAGCCTACGCTGTCTCCTAACCATCAACTGCCTGACTGGCCATTTTTCTTTTGGCTTCCTCATGGGCCATTCATATACCCATCTCGGCTTCTTATTCTGCCGCATATTAAATTCGATCTCTTCCATTTCGCGCTTTATGTCAGCGAGTTCTTCCTCTATTTCTTCTCGACTCCACATCTTCAAATTTTTTCTCCTAACATACCTATGGCTTTCAGTAGCCATCTTGCTATCTCTATCTGTTTTCCTAGCAAACCTGCTCCTGTCACTCTGCACTAAGAGCGTTTCCAGCTTCATCTCCTAAAGTCCTCCTAACTATCTTCTAGATTGTTTCCTACCTGCAAACAAATCCTTCACAGAGTCTCCAACACTCTATATTACTTTATCTTCTCCCTCTACTTGAAATATACAAACAGATTTCTCGCTCTGATACCACTTGACGACAACGCGGCCCCTTCACCACCCGCAGGTCGGAATGTCCACGTGAGCACACACATGATCTTGTCTTTCCTCGGCTCGAAGAACACTAACTGGTCCTTCTATTTCCCTATCGGGAAATCTGTACCCACAGAACTCTTCTCGCGATCCCCTCTCTGCACTTGGAGGATCGGATCTCGTGACTTTGCAATTTCAAAGGTGGAATGTTGCAATCTTGGATCACTGAGACCCGATACCTCAGTAAACGCTGACCTTATCTTTACCTATCGGGACTTCTCCTATCGTGACTTCATCACTCGCAGTGTCAAGCAACTCGATTCTCTGACTCCCGAGTCCCGATATGTCGAAACTTCTCAATACCCCCTGTCACAACTCACGGCTTTGCGACTTCTGATGTCGAGACGAGATCCTCTAACCCTGGGTCCCCCGAAACGCCGAAATGCGATGGGACTCTGATCCAATGGTCCTCCTATGACCCAGATCCAATGACTATCCTTCTTCCTCGCTCCTTGCATCTTTGCGACTTGGAGTACCCAATGCTTGGGCTCTCACCCTGTGAACTTCCGATTTCACGAGATCTTTTGATCTCTTCCACCTATCCCCCTCAGATGGATGGCTCCTAATCTTCTCATCACTTCGCCGCTTCTCGTGTCCTCGTGCTTCATGACCCTTAACGCCAAGTTCTCAGCCCTTCTACTCACAAAATCTCGACATGCGATGTGCCACCTGTCCTCCACTCACCGAATCCTCTGTGGCCCCACACTATTCTCTTCCTGTCAGAGTATCGCGTTTCATGATATCACGACTCCAATTGCAAATGTTCCCGGGACTCGTGAAACTCTGAATCCGGATTCTCCAATGAATGACCTCTTGTCGAACTTTCCTCAGTGGGACTCGATTGCTTCCATGTGTCCCCAATAATGGACAGTCTAGATCATCTCGCTATTTTGAGACTTGTAATGTCCCGATCTTCTGTCCATGGGATTTCCAATTTCCTGGGTACCGATATCCCGATGCCTTCACCTATGGTCAGAACTTCTCCTCCTGGTTACGAGGTTAACTCCCTCATAGCTTCCACAGATCTGGCGACTGTCAAGCATCTGTTCAGGATCTGATGGCTCAAATCATTCCCTGTGCGCTCCTCCATTGCACTGTCTCCTGGATGTGAAAATCAACGATCCAGATTTCCTCGGCCTATCCAATGGCTGTTGTGCTCCCTTATGAGCTCCTGGGATTTTCTCCCAGACTTAGGGGAATTTAGATTTCTCCAAGGCCTCGACCTTCATCTCGTTTCTCCTCTGTGAACTCCAAATTCTTGAGCTTCGCCGCGCATATGAAACGCTAACTCCTCCTGAGTTGGTTCTTCTCGAATCCTCAAAGGATTCCGACGTCTGTGCTCCTGCAGATTCTTCTCATACACACACTGGTGTTGTCCATCCTGACCTTCTTCAACACTCAGACCTCTTGAGGGATTTTGTCTCTCTCTCCCACAGATGGAGAATAAAATTCCTTCTGGTCTATCTTTCACTCCACCAACCTCTTGCTGAGTTCTTCTTGAGTATTCAACAAACCTGTGAAGGTTCCCTCAGTGGACTCTTCCTCAACTTCCAGAACTCAAAGATTTCCCTTCTTCTTGTGCCTATTTGCACACCATCTCTATGCCCACCTGGCAGAGCTTCCCTTTCACAGAATGTTCAGTAGTTTTGTCTTCTCTCTCCTATGCACTCCTTGCACCTTCTCAATGCCCGCCTGGCAGAGCCTTCACGAAATCCTCAGTGATTCTATCTTCCTTAAACTCTTAGCAAAGTTTTTCCTCAATCCACCTCGTGCTTACGCTCAATGCCCACCTGGCAAAGCTTCACATAAATCCTCAGAGCTTCTGTCTGCAATTGTGTATCTCCTACACAACCTTTCCTCCAAGGTATTCAGAAACCTTGAGGTCCTTTTCCTCTGAGTTGATGATTTCAGCTCCTGTGCCACAACACGTCCTTGCCTGACTCCACAGAGTTCAGAAATGCATCGGTGCACTGGTATTCAGAGTCCGCAGCACTCTGTCACGCCCTCCTGGCATGAAACCTCAAAGACCTTCAACCTTGAAATCAAACATACTCCCTGCAAATGCACAACTACAACATACATTCACAATATATGAAGAACACTCTCAAACATCCACATAACACAGAATATATGCAGGAAAAACTGCTATTTTTTAATTAAATTGGCAAATGCATGTATTTATAATGGTGTTCTCGAGCTCTCTCTAGCTCTCATCAGCTTCTTCTCATCTACCTACTAACTCTACTTAAATGAGATATGAAAATATCTTTTACCCGAGGGGCTCAATCGAGCGCTTCCCTCCAGGTCTACCTACTCTAATAAATTACAATAAATGGTTGCCTAGTCAAGCATCTGGATCTAGATCTCAGCCAATCTAGCATTAAAGCCAATCTACCTAATGCCTGCATAAAAGCACGGCTTCTCATGGCTCAACAGCCTAAACCATATTAAATTACATTCAAATCAAATTTAAATGAGGTTGCGCCTCCCTTCATCATTTGAATGCATGCGCGCTGACGTGGTTGGCTAGCTGGCTGATGTGGAGAGATGCTCCTACATCACAGACCCTCATATGTTGGCATGAAGCCCCAAAAGGTCAAATAAGTCAAAGATCTTGCAAAGAAGAAATTATTATTTAAATGATCAATTAAAGTGACAAAGTCAAGAAGGATTATTTAAATAATAAAGTGAAGTGACAAAATCAAAGAATATTATTTAAATGATAAAGTGAGGTTACAAAGTCAAGGAGGACTTTTTAAATGATAAATTAATGGAGAAATTTCTAATTATGGAAAGTGGTTAACCCTAAAAATAAGGAAAATAGGTTAAGTGATCTAGAAATGGGTTAAGTGACCTAGAAAATGCTTCTAAGGAAGATATTTGGAGAGTATAAATAAGAGGCAAGGCTCTCTCATTTTATATCACAGTTGAGCATATTGAATATCTAGAGGTGACTGAGGTAGCCAAAGGATATCTAAGCCGAATTTCAGAGGGAAGATGAAGAAAAGAAGGCTGGAATTCAAGGGGAGATAAATTCTTTTGATGATGCTTTCTAAGGTATGTTATTTACATGTCATATCGCCATTTTAACAATAATGTTTTTTATATTAAGATTCATATCGTGAAATTGATAGGCCATTGAGGAAACATATCTAAGTATATGTGGTAAAAATTTCAGCTTGTGGTATTAGAGAAGTTTCTTGAGCAACAAATAGAGCAATGACCTGGAACTAGAAATGCAAATAAATATAGAGACGTTTTATTTGATACCATGTCTAAGGTGAAAGAGTTATATCTAAGAGCAACGTGTACTTGATGACCTGCATACATTAATACTATTGAGGTGATAAAATCACTAAAAGTATGGTAAAATTTTTGAAGGGTATATTAGGGTTTAGGGTAGTATTACCTTTAGCATCAAGGAGAGTGAGGGGGATGAGTGTATCTCCCTAGTTGGTAAAATTTATGTGTAGATCACCCCTATGAAGATGGAAGAATCCTAGGCCATTAATCCTTCAATGAACATGCCCATGACCACCCAAGTTTCCTTTTGGTTCCTCTTCTTGATTTGTTCAATGATCTAAGTGATGGTACAATGTCAAATGATTTAGTACATTGATTTAAGAAATGATAAAAAGAGAAGTATAAAACCCAGAAACATAGAACGAGGCTTATGTGGTAGATGTTCAAGACATATAATATATAGAATCATTAGTGTGTTGATTTTGATGTTTGTACAATGGATACCAACATTAATTTAAGTGCTTATAGAATGGATTAAGTTGTTTTCTACATTACTCTTCCTATAGTGCAATGATTTCAATGGATGTAAAATGGATAAATCCTATTTCAATGCATTGGTTCAAGTGCTTCATGCATTGATTTCATTATATTGCATATATTTCAGTGTTTATAAAGTCAATACTATTTTACTATGTTGTTTTTTGTGTTGATATTACTATAATGCATTTATTTCAATGTTTGTACAATGGACAAAATCAATTTTAGGGTTTCATGAAGTAAAAAAGGTTTAATGTTGGAGAAAAGAACTATTAATATTGGAAAGAAAGAGATGCATGGTATGGACTTTATTGCAATATCATGAGTTAAAGTTTTCAATGGTCCTGTATTTGAACCTCATTTCTCAAATAATCAATATGAAAATATGGAAAATCTAGCAAGTGTTGTAGCACCCTACAAGGTTAAGTGAGTTTAATAGGGTGCTATTTTTTTTTTTGTTTTCTAGTGTGTTTGTGACTTGCGGGACTAGCTTATTGATGATTAACCATGACCTAGGGGCATCTAAGTCACCCGGAGATAGCACCCGCCTTGGGAAACACCAACCCTTATCATGGTTGGGTTTTTTGGTGTCTCCTCCCAATAGCGATGGGTTTCAAACCTAGGCCGCCATGCAGAACGAGGCCCATGGAAATTGATCACTCTATCGAGATTTGTCTGGTTTAATAGGGTTCTATTAATCACTAATTATTTCACCATTTATTTTTGTTTTTATTTAATCTATTACAGTATAATTTATGTTCCTATATGCACTAATCATACTTGTAATTTATCTACTACTAGAGAATAATTAAAATAAATAAAAAAATTGCCTTGTTTCAAGGCTACCAATTATTAAATCTTGAAGTGATTAAACTAAATTTTGATAGAAATTCAACTAAAAGAATTTTGCAACAATTAAATTTCAATAACTAGTTCTCAAAACATTTAAATTCAACAAGTATAATACCTCCTTTAGTATTGAATTCAACCTTTAATAGTGCAATGAATACCTAGAGTCTTCCTTTCCTCTTGTTGTGAATGGGATTAACCTCCATTCTGACTAGGAGCCTAACTAGAGTCTTAGCTCTAAGAAACCCTTAGGTTTCCTAGCCCTTTGTGCTCAAGGCTCCAAGAACAACAATACTACCAACCATAGGATGCAATGGAATAGTGAATGTGGTAGAATATAATCTCCTCCATTTTCCTCTCAATTTAGTTCTTCAATTTCAAGGATCACCCCCTTATGATTTTTTTCCAAGCCGCCCTCTTCTTTTCTTCCCCTATTTATGCCATCCTTCCCCCTCTAAAAATCCTTGTAGCATTTACTACTAAATATGATCTTTCCACATTTCAATTATCCTTGGGGAAAGGTAATCATCCCTTCCCACTCCTTGGGATGTGTTGACGAGTCCAAATGTGTTAAGAACCAAATATCAATATAGCATAGAAAAACCTCAGAAAAGGTACTCAACGCCTTGAAAAACATATAATTTCAGGTAATAAGCCTCTTCAAGGGGGCGACCTCCTTTTACCCCACTTAAATGTTCAAGTACAAGATGATTCAAAATGAAAATGCCTCCTTGGTATATATAGGAGGCTAGGAGGTATAATTACAACTAATGGCCTAAAGCCGACATAAATAAAATAAAACTACTAATATAATATGCCCCAATTAAGGGGTAATGAGCCAATATTAAGGCTTAACATGCCCCTCCCCTTGAGACAAGTGTTGTCCACAACACTTGAATAACTCTGGATGATTTTGTATAAAAGACTCATCTTCCCAAGTGGAATCTTCGGCTTGTAGTTTCCTCCATTTAATGAGATACTCTGAAATGGATCTATTCCTCAGCTGGCGAATTCTTATGTTAGTGATGGCTTCAGGCTCCAATATGATTTTTCCTTCCTCATAAAGTTCTGGAAATATAGTTTGAACATGGATCTTGTCGCCTATAACCTTCTTTAAGCATGAAACATGGAAAACTGGGTGTACTCGTGAGGATGCAGGCAACTCCAATTTGTATGCCATAGTACCAATATTTTGCAACACCTTATAAGGGCCATAGTACTTTGGTGATAATTTATTATCCTT
>SNQJ01S0012835.1:78598-89776 GCA_010110895.2 Picea sitchensis
AACATCAATCCAACCTGAGGAGCTGGTAGGCTCAGCGGCCTTTACCACCAAAGCCAAATGGTCTGAGGAAGTGCCAAAATCTTGAGCTGCTGAATTCCGTGGTGCTTCTTTGTCACTGTCTGAGTTGTCTGATTCATGAGGTCTCTTCTGAGTCCCTGGGAGAGATGCTGAGATCATGATTGTGTCATTTGTTTGCCCCTTATCGTGAGGTGGGTGCAAGGAGTTAATTGCGGGAGTTGGAGTCATGGCTTCTGAAACTGCAGGATTTTGTGCTGAGGCTACAGGCTGGTGTTTTGGGTCGACAGATGGATGCTGATCGAAAGTTGGGGTCTGCAAAGGCATTGAGGAAGGAGAAGGAGTTGGAGCATCTTTGGGATGTTTCTTGTTGTCAAAGGAGGGGATCGGGCGGCTTTTGTGAGATTTTGGTCCTTGCCAACCATTGGCTCTTTTCCGTGTTCCAGAAGTTGTGGGAGGGGTGGGGGAAAGAGGAAAAGTTGCTTGGAGGTGCCCTGTTTGCTGACAGGAGCGGCATCTGAAGGCGGTATTCTCATAATCGACCATCTATATGAAAGGATCTCCATCACCCCAATCTATAAGAATCCTATCCGGAAGCCCTTGACTGAGGTCAATTTCAACGCAGATGCGGGCGAAAGTGAAGAATCCTTTCGTTATTATGTCTGTGTCTATCTTGATGAATCTACCCAATGCATTACCTAGGGTGGGTAAAAAAGATGCAAAATAGAAATGCAGGGGTAGATTGGGTAGTCTTACCCATACCGGTGTAGTCATGGTTATCATGGTAAGTGGATTGAACTCCGGGAACCATCGCTGCATGGAGAGAACAGATCTGCCCCAAAACCAAGGACCCTGCTCTAGTATGCGCTGACATTCGGCTTCGGTGGAGAAGTTGACGATGAAGAATCCCTTGGAACAGAAGAATAACTCATGACCCTCTGACCAGGTCTTGTTAACCCATTCCTTTAGCGCAGGGGCTGAGAGCCAAAGTCCGTTGAAGTGGCAAATGAGGGCTTTGGTCTGGTAGAGAAAGGCATAGCCATAGACTTGGGGGTCTTTGACTTTTGTTGTTGGAGGTTCTGCACACTACTCAACAATGAAGGCACCTCCAAAGGGCTCCTTTACTTTTGAAGCTTCTGCCTAGAGCTTCGAAGGAGCGGAAGTCCCTGATTTCACAGCCTGCTTGTAAGAGCTTGGATGGGTCACTGAAGGCGCTCCTCCACGCAATCGAGAAGTGAGAGAAATGGTTGCGTTTTTTAGGTTTTCGTAATCTCGTAGCAGAGAGACATCTCCAAGCTGCTGGTCTTCAAAGATTAGTTGTTGGAATTTAGGTGGAATCCCTGTGGCTTTGTGGATTTGGGTTTTGAGCTCAGAGACAGAGTGTGAGTCTTGAACCTGCATACAGAGAGAATATCCGGCAATGGTTTTGAGGAAAAGGGGGAAGCTTGTAGTGATCTCGGAGCTAGTCTTGCTTCTATGTAGGTTAATGAAGCGGTGGCAGCGGCTAGGGTTTAGTTCTTGATGGTTCACCTCATCAGCGGCCTCGAACGTCAAGCATTCGTCCACAAAATAATGTCGGTTCAACAAACCCCAGTCTCTCTGCCACCAATCCTCATTTGAATCTTCATCCTACCGCAGACCTGATAAATGAGCATTTTCGGCCTCTTGCATCTCCTCTGATAACACCAATCGACGGACTACATCATATTCAAGTTTTGCACTGTTCAATTCAGTAACAAGCTTTGAAATGGAATCCTTTGTGCCATTGCATTTCTAGTTGCCACAAACGAAGAACTTCCCAGTGCCCGCCATGGTGACAACTCCACGACAGCCATTGCCGATGGCTTGAACATTCCTCTGCATTTGAGAAAATAAGAAATGATTTGAACCCATGTCAAACATGGAATCCATGCGCCGCAATCCAGCAAACTCAGATCGAACCGACGACGATGCGTTGGAGACAAAAGCAGACTTCTTGCAACCAATGCGAACTGTCGTAGAGCTGGAGCTGATAGCCATGGCCGCCATTATTCAGATCCTCACCGCCTAGGCTTCCTTCTACTAGGGTTTCTGTAATGGGAAGATCAATACAACAAAACCTCTTCTCTCATTTAATAGGGTTCTATTAATCACTAAGTATTTCACCATTTATTTTGGTTTTTATTTAATCTATTACAGTATAATTTATGTTCCTATATGCACTAATCATACTTGTAATTTATCTACTACTAGAGAATAATTGAAAGAAATAAAAAAATATCCTTGTTTCATGGCTACCAATTATTAAATCTTGAAGTGATTAAACTAAATTTTTCTAGAAATTCAACTAAAAGAATTTTGCAACAATTAAATTTCAATAACTAGTTCTTAAAACATTTAAATTCAACAAGTATAATACCTCCTTTAGTGTTGAATTCAACCTTTAATAGTGCAATGAATACCTAGAGTATTCCTTTCCTCTTGTTGTGAATGGGATTAACCTCCATGCTAACTAGGATCCTAACTAGAGTCTTAGCTCTAAGAAACCCTTAGGTTTCCTAGCCCTTTGTGCTCAAGGCTCCAAGAACAACAATACTACCAACCATAGGATGCAATGGAATAGTGAATGTGGTAGAATATAATCTCCTCCATTTTCCTCTCAATTTAGTTCTTCAATTTCAAGGATCACCCCCTTATGAATTTTTTCCAAGCCATCCTCTTCCTTTCTTCCCCTATTTATGCCATCATTCCCCCTCTAAAAATCCTTGTAGCCTTTACTACTAAATATGATCTTTCCACATTTCAATTATCCTTGGGGAAAGGTAATCATCCCTTCCCACTCCATGGGATGTGTTGATGAGTCCAAATGGCATGTCAATCAGGTAAGGGATAATGCCCAATGGAAGGTCCCAATTAGACCTAATCTCATTTTGGTGTAGCATTTTCGACCAGTATGTGGGTGTGGTTGCCACTTAAAATAATTTCTAATTATGAATATGAGAACATAATGTTCTCTGATGAATTAAAATATGAACTAAATACTAAATTAAAATTGTTTAACACTAAATATAAATCTATCCTAATCTATCCTATCTTCATTAGGAGAAAACTAACTGTATGAGTATAGTGAAAGATAATACCACTAGAACCAAAAATAATTCATGTGTGAAAATGGTAAGTGATAATAACAATTCTACATATACAATAACAATTAGTTGTGGAATGCATTCATAAAATTATTTATACGCGTCCCCGAGGTGTAGGACAGTCGGTGATAGAATGTGTTGTTAAGCCACTCCATGTTGAAAAGTCACCGGTTCGAAACCTGCGGGGAAAAAATATCCAACCATGTTAAGGGTTGGTGTGGCTCAGGCCGGGTATAATCCCCGGGTGATTTTGATGGCTTATATGCCCCTGAGTCGCGGTTTCTCAAGCCAAAGGTTAATGCCGCTAACAAGAAGGTCCAGACAAACTAACAAACAAAAAAATCATTATTTATATACCCATAAGGAAACATGTGACATTGTTTAAATAGAATAGGTTGGATAAATACTTCATACAACATAACTCTATACCACTCAATCAGAAATAAAATGCACAAAGAAAATTCTCATATACATATACCATAGTCACAAATTCCTAGAATGCCTCTTTCTCTTTATTCAATTGGAAGTAATAGTACCATCTATCATTTACAAAGAGGAAAATTTTTCTTCTCTTTGCAGTAATATCTTTTATAAAATAAGAGAGGTTGTTCACATTCTATAACTGTCATCCCGTCAGATGACATTTATAGTATTTTGTTTCATATTCTAGGCTGGGACTTTACAATTCTTTTGTATGATCAAAACAAAGAGAGTCTATTACAAAATATAATGATTATGAAGTATTCGTTAGCTACATGTTGTCTCTATACTCCTTCCATATCTCGTAGTCTTTTAGGATCACATGCACTTTGCTCAATTGCATATTTTCCATATATATTTCACAGTCACAAATATCGTTTGTTACCTCCATATTTAGACTCTGTTCTGTCTTTTGAATCAATTCCTTTTCTAGAGAGATCGGCTTGGATGGATTCAAGAGTTGTTCTTTCAAGTTTTCCTTATTTACTTTGCTGATTTCATCAGCAATTTATTGGCTTCTATCTTTTATGGCTTCTACATTTTTTATTCTTAGCTCAGCTAGAGGTGCCCCTTATAAGTTTTCCATCACCTCCATTCCAAATTCTTCCACTAGAATATTGGAATCTCTCCACAATATTTTTCATTCTTTGGTGATAGCTTCCTATGTGCTTTTAATATAATTTAGGATGGGTTTCTAGGTATCAAAGAGGACCTAGTCCTTGATCTTTTGTATGGTTGTGTATACTAGTAGGGTATTAGGTGGATTATCATACATATCTTTCTAGTTTCTAATTTTGTCAAAGACACTTTGAGCTTTTTGGTATTATTTCCTTATGTCTTCTACTTGATGATTCAACTTGATTTGGTATCATCTATTTTTCTAAATTTCACCCAATATAAAAAAACATTCGTTTTGTACAATCCTGAGCTCCTCATTGGTAGTTATGGCTTCGTATTTGATAATATCTAGGACTATGGTGCCTTGTTTGTTTTCTTCTATGGTCCTTTCAAGAACCTGATGATCTTGCTCCAATTTGATTATCTTGCTCCAATTTTAGGATTATGTCTTCCAACTTTTCATTGTAGATGCTTACTTCCAAGAATTATGCTTGTATGCTTGTTATTTCTTGTGTATGTTTTGTCCCGAGGTATTTTATTTCCTCTATATGGGTGAGTTTGATAGCTTCCAATTCTTCCTGGTGTAACTTATTATTTATACTATCCATTTTCTTAAACGTAGCATTCAACTTGTCCTTTTGAAGTTGTAATTCATTTTTCATTTCTTCTTTATGCAGTTTCTCTGTTGTGTTATCCTATTTTTTGAATTCATCAGATATGATTTATTTTATTGTGTTTATAGATGCTTCAATATCATCTACCCTCATCTTGGATATATCCAATGCTTCACCCAACTCATATACTGACATTAAATTTTCACCTACAAATGCATTTAGGGTTGAAGAAGTATGTATTACATTTTCTTTAGGGTCTAGGCTTTCATTCCATTTTATGTTTCTGTAGGAGGATTCTTTCTTGCGGGAAGATTCTCCCCTTTTTCTCTTGTTTATTCTCCTTTCAATAGCCTTGGTTTTATTGTTATAATAAAATTCACTTACAACCACTACGACATCATCTACTTCTAGTACCTGAGATGTATAAGAAACATTTCCTAGGACGGAGAGTGCATTCGTTAGCAAGGATACTAACTATACTTTTACTAGAGTTTGCTACAACTTTGTTTAGCTCATCTTGTTTCTTCTTATTTTCCTACTCAAAGTCTTCCTTTTCTTTCTCTTTTAACTCAGTTTCCTTTTTTTTTCCTCCTCTTATTTCTTTTTCTTTTCTTTAGCTTCAACAACCAATATTTGCTTCTCTTCATCCTCCCTTTCCATCTTTTCTAGATCTACATCCTCTTCGGCCTTTGATTCTTTTTCAATCTTATTTATCTTATCTTTAACATATTCCTTTTGGATTTCATCTTTTTTCTTGTTCTCATCTTACTTGGCATGCTTCTTTTCCATCTCTAATTTATCCCTTTTATGGAATCTCTCTTAGGCTTCTCTATATTTATTTGCTCCATCTTCAATTTTTTGTGTTTCTTCCCTTTCCTTTGCTTCCATATTTGTCGTTGTTTTCTAGTAGTAAGTAAAACTTTTCTTTCACTGTCTTTCTCTATTCATCTTCTTCCTTTTGAATATTTTCCCTTGCTGGCTCATCTTGTATCCTTTGCAATAATTCCTCCAAAAATAAATCTCCTTTGAAGAGGCCTTCAACAAAGTTTACTTCATGGATGACTGGATGTGTTACGTTGACTGATTTGATATAATCATACACTATGTTGTGGGGATCATGCCCTTTTAAGTTCCTCGTGCATAATGTTATATCTTGTAGGGCCTCAACTTCCTTCTCAACATGGGGTTTTTTAGAAAGAGTATATCTTCTAATGTACATTGGGAAATTGGGCCAATATTTCTTGTTTTTATATGATAGATATGTTGTGATTCCTTTCTCTATTGTCTAGTAGGAATCTTCTTAGGCTAACAACTTATTAGGAACATATTTTGGTAAGTCGTGTGGTAGCCTAGAAATTCCATAAATTATGATATAGGTGTAATACTTCTTTACATACTAATCTCCAATTTATTTCAGGGTTTTTATGGCCCCTTGTGATATCATGTGTGGGAACATCCCAAAAATTATCTTGTACAAAGGGGATAAGACATAATCACATATGCTGTAAAAATGTTCCTTGTAATTTATATTCCACAAATCTGAGTAGTAAATGTGAATTGAGAGATGAATTAGAGTCCAAATCCATTCAGAAGTAGGGAACTGAATGGAATATCAAATCACATCAATGAGATAAGATGACATATAAAAGATATTTTTTTTTCATACATGGTTCTTCTTTAGCTTTATTGAATATGATGAAAGCTAGGATATTTTCCCAATTGAACACTTTCCCTATCTTCACCATAGTATAATCCATAAGAAACCATTCCATCTTGAAATATGTGTTGGTTTCCTCATTGTACAACCTGCAAATAATGGTGTTCAATATCCTGTAGAATTTTTTTAGGTATTGATATGGGGTACATATTTCCACTTTATTGACACGTCTTAGTTCATCATTGTATCGATATTCCATTAATACCTCAAAATGTTCATTTTATACCCCAAATTTATTTAGAAATGACTTGTTAAATGACATGGTAGGCTTCGGGGTTTGATACCTGGTCTTGATGTCTTAAAGCGTCAGATAAGAAATCAAAACTTTATATTCATTGATAATGGTGTTTGTACCCTTTTTAAGGTTTGTAAAACACCAGTGTGAAATTGTTGTATGGGAACAACATAGGATGGGTTGCGAGAGTGTGAATACCATTCTTTATGATATTATGGTATGCATCAATTTATTCGTCATCAGACGAGAAGTCTATTTTGTGGAAGATGCAATAGATTTTTTCATACCTTGAGAAATTTTACCTTCCATCAAAGAAATGGGTGTCTGCAAGCTGAATTGGGTCTAAGATTTTTAATAGGGACATGCACAATAACCACTAAGTTCTTCTCCTTCCTGGTTTGCATGTGAGACATATCATTTTCCTTGAGTTACTGTTACAGACAATATTAGAGTCAATTTTACCACCTAATCAATCATTGATAACATTAAATTTAGATCATACAATATAAATACCTAGCTATTCTGATATTTCAGAGGTATTTGAAACTGGTTTGTTCTCATAGTATAAGAAATTATGCTTTCATAGATTTCATAGAGGTAAATAATGTATCAATTAAGGTTAGAAAAAAATATTTATGCTTTACCTTTTCCCCCCAAATCTTGTGTAATTAATGTTTAAAGCATGTTACATCTATTGTTGGGTCAGATTCATACAATCACCATTAATTCCTTTGGGTGATTATTCTTCTTGTTACTGTAAGAGTGTCACAGAGAGATAGGATCGAGAATTAGTGTGAACGATCTTTCCAACAATGCCATTGTTATAGGGTTAATAAAAAGAGTTTCTTTTGAATTGTTTGAATGTATTGAGATCTTCCGATGATGATCCATTTAGAATATTTGATTCTATCTCAGAAGCATGCCAAAATGATGAAGGTATCACATTCTCTCTTGTGTGTATTTACAATATATGGCCCTTTTTAATTTAACATTTTCATTTATAACCTTTAGCTTTGACCATCGGGTCAAGTAACTAGATAGGAGGGAGTATTGTTGAGGGGGTAACCTCACAAAATGTGCATTTTGACAATATCGTTGGAAGAGTCTATTGGATAATGTGAGTGTAATGGGTAATCATATGTTATGAAGAATATCCCTCTAAAAGTGTGCACCAATAAAAGGGTTATAAAATTGTATGACATGTAGCAAAAGGTCTATGGTTTAGTGAGGGACCCACCATTATATTTCCCTACCGTAATCGGTTCATTGGAGCCCTCAAGGCTAATCATCTTTTGACACGTAAGCATAGAGTAAAGGCCATGTGGTAACATCGATACCTTATGCACCAAAAGGAAGGTGTCACTGTTAGAATATATGGTCGGGAGGAAGAACACTCATTAGATGAAATACTTTCGATATGACCGCTCGATGATACTACTGAAATAGGATTGTCGGAAGGAGGCATTAGGACTTATAGGATAGGGTAAAATTTGACTAGAGATACATAACATCTCTTAGGAAATGATCATATGGATAGAGAGATTGTGAAAAATATAAGAGGGGATTTTTGAGAGGAGTTTAAGGTCCTATTAGTGGATGGAGAGGGAGTGGATGAGTCATAAAATATGAATAAGTTTTTGCCAATCAAACCACCTTAAATTATTTTATGAGATTGCATAATAGAATGTTAGATTCATGTATTAATACCAAGTCAAGTTAGTAGTGATAAATCACTTGCTTAAATTTTTATAGGTAGGTGCCCACTCAAATCCTCTAAGATAGAGAATTTTGGTGGGTTGTTGTGGAGGGCACAACAAGATGATAACCTTATCTTAGGGAATATTAAAGAAAATAACAATATTAAAGAAAAGTCCCTAGTCACACTTTAACACCTTCACATATCCAAATTTTCCTAATGGTTAATTGTATTCATTTAATTATTCACACTGACCATCCAAGGAATTAATGCATACCAATTTAAATACTAGATATTCACATATTTATGTAATCAAATTTCCCAAAATCATTAATTAATTAGTTCATAACCTAGTTTAGTAGTTAATGTATATATTAAACCATAATAATGTAGGTGCCCTAGGTTTTTATGTCTATCTAGGACACACATAATCCATAGTACTATAATAAACAAGTGATGCTTCTAACATGCAATTTCTAAATATATACAATCAATTGTGCATAAAAATAAATGAATGATAGAAAACCCCTGCCCTCGGGCCGAGATCTGTACAGGATCGTTCTAAATTCTCCTTGAGCCAAAGAGGCTCTCTCGGATCCCGATTGGAACCTCACTTGAGTTCGATCCACAGGTCCTTTGGAAACCCCACATGTGCGCACAAGCACTAGGCATGAGCTTCACTTCCTCCAGCAACCACAACCGGATTTTATCGCAGGCACCCTTCATGGCTCATGATCTTGCGAGTTCGTGGGTCGAAGAACCTCGACTCTTCCTTTGCAAACCTTCGATACCCGAGATGATGATATGGGTATGGATCCTTCGTCGTAAGTGCCTCTTCAAGTGACCACCAGCTAGGGATAACTTCAACACCCCTCGAAACTCACAACTTCATGAGTTGGAGTGTCGATTCCTCCTGCTCCTATTTTGCGAATCCGTGTCTTGCGATAAGTCAACAGTGGGTTGACCCCTTCCAATGACACATGTACACCACCTGTCACCACTTCCACCTTTCTCCGGGCACTTTGTTGTCACGCCACTTGTCAACCATGCGGGCCCGAGTTACGGGTGTGCCACATGTTGCAGGAGCCCTTGGCGCTCGACACTTCGCGACTTTTGCAGTCGAAAAGAAATTACCACAACTCCTAAACCCATGATACGCGATACCCCATGAAGGTTCTGATCCAACGACTCTCCAACATCTTGGATCTGATGGTTTGGATCTCCTCCTCCACTCCTCACAACTTGGTATTTTGTGAAACCAAAGGATTTTTTATGGCCCTCCAAACTGATGAATCCCCGAATTCGCGATATGATCCAACTCTTACACAAAACATGATCAACGATTCACGTTGATCCTGGATCCTAAGGTATTGGGTTCCTCTGGCCTTTAACCACCTTGCAACTCTGCAAGATCACATGGCTCTAGCAACTTCGCACTTCTTTCACGAAGGCTCCTCGTCGTTCATTCACTCTTGTCAAGGATCTCTTGGCCAAAATGGCTTGGCATTCTTTCACCTGAACTTGACATCTATACGAAGACCTCTATTTTCATCTCCCTATGAAGTGTTTTGATCTCCTTCTTCCTTTGAAGTGTTCCAAAGTGCTATCCCTCCTCATCTTTTGCTTACAAACTCAAATTTTTAGAAAGAACCCTGCTCGCACTCCTTGTGGCAGTTTCCAATTAACTTTTGGTTATTTGTGCCTTCGACCCTGTGCACTCTTTGCAACAGTGGTCCTTCAACCTTCACCTTAGTTGATAACTTCTAAGGCTTCAAATAGCCTACGCACACCTTTCACGGCTCTGTGCTTCACCTGCACTTCTGCTAGTATGAGAACAACGATTTCTCTCCTAAGATTTATGAGATAAAACTCAGACTCCTTTGTCAATGCACACCTTGCGAACATTTCACTGCACTCCTTGCAGTAACTCTCTCAAAAAGAGAAACAATTGAAACTAATTCTTCTCCTCTCTCAAACTTCATACACTTAACATGAAATCACACATTCAACACAACATTGAAACAAATGCATAATAGAGAGAATAAAACAATTGTAAGCATACTATTCAGCAAATGTAAACAGTAAGCATCATAACACCATGAAAATTGAGTCAAAGCTTCATATATTAACTCAAGTGCTCCTGTACATGGGTTATTCTCTACAACTCTTTGTTTCAACTCTCCAGCGTATGAATTATGAATGATGATCCAAAAGATACAATAATACAATGGTGAGGGTGTCTATATTCATTTTCCCTCCTATGCTTCTAAAACTGTCTAATCTAACATTCATATCTACCTACTTTCATATTAAACAGACTTAAATTCCTATTACATATGATAGATGAGAGTAATCTCTCCAGATCTATTCCTATCTCCAAGACATATGGTATCAGAGCTCAAGGTCTTGGGGTTTCCCTGCTACATCTGAGAGGGTTTGAGGAGTGCTAATTCCAGCCAATGCATTACACGATATCGTGGGAGTCAACTCTTCAGACAAAATTTCTTCTACATTTTCATCTTGAGATGGTTCTTCTTCTTCTTCTTCTTCCTCTTCACAATCTATGTACAATAATTTCTTCTCACCACACTTATGTCCCTTACTGTACTTGTTGTCACAATTAAAGCATAAACCTTTTTCTTTTCTTTCCTCCAATTGTTGAGGTGTCAACCTTGTAG
>SNQJ01S0012835.1:105557-137075 GCA_010110895.2 Picea sitchensis
TCCTTTTACCCCACTTAAATGTTCAAGTACAAGATGATTCAAAATGAAAATGTCTCCTTGGTATATATAGGAGACTAGGAGGTATAATTACAAATAATGTCTTAAAGCTGACATAAATAAAATAACATTACTAATCTAAATTAAAACTAATGTCCTAAAGCCGACATAAATAAAATAGCATTAATAATCTAATATGCCCCAATTAAGGGGTAATGAGCCAATATTAGGGCTTAACAAAAACCCTAAATACCAAAACCCTAGGTGTCTAAAACCCTAGGTCAACTTGACTAGCATTTTAAGGGCTTCACTAGCCTTTATTTCCTTCTTTCCTATGAGGTTCTCCAAAGCATCAATTGGTGGATTTTTCCACTTGTTGATTTGTCCATGATCCATCTTGCTTGTTGATTTGTCTTCATCAATCTCCCCGTTCAACAACTTGCTTTCTCTTACTTCTCTCCTTATTTTCTACTCTTTTGGCCACTTCGACCCAATCTCAGTCAACTTGTCTTCTGCGCAGTTCACATTTCACGCTTCTTTCCTTAATCTTCACAACCTTCCATAGCCAAGGGCCAATAGTCCCCCAACACTCACATGTGACTTGTGTCGAAGCACTTCAGGTATGAACCTTCTCTTTTTCTTCATCTTCAGATTGCCCGGGGTAGCCTATGCTTTCTGCTCTGTCCCTCCCTTCTTTGTGCAAACTATCTTTTCTGTTTCTGGTACCTAGTTTCAACTGCACCTGGTACGTAGACCCTTTTTCTCATGATTTTACTGAGAGCTGTAAGGTAGCTGGTTGTCATAGTATAATTTCAACCAGCTCCCATTCACTAAACCTTCATTCCACTCTCCATTCAATGTCTTCAACTGCGCAGCTCCTCCTTTTGTAACATATGTGACCTCAAATGGCCCAAGAAAATTTATTTTGAACTTCCCTGGATGCTTCGTGAATTTGTTGTCATATACCAATACCATATCTCCTTTCTTAAAGACTTTCTTCTTGATATGTCTATCATGGTAGGCCTTATATAGTTCCTTCTGTACTTGTTGATGGAATCCTGCAATAAATCGATCTTCTTCTAGTTATACCAAATGCGCAAGCCTCTCTTTAATAATGCCAGTGTCATCCATATATGTGAATGTTGCAATTCTGAGACTAGGAACCAAATATTCCATAGGGACAACTGCTTCTAGACCATACACCAACTTAAATGGAGTCTGGATTGTCAGCTTCTTGAAAGTGGTTCTATAGGCCCATAGCACTGCTGGTACTGTCAAATCCCAATCGTCCATGTTAGCATTGCAAATCTTTTTCAGCGTTGTCTCCAAGCTCTTGTTGAAATATTTGACTGCCCCATTCGCTTGTGGATGCTAGGGAGTACTCTTCTGATGGTGGACTTCAAATTCCTTAGTCAAAGCTTCGATAGTATTATTAATAAAGTGTGTACCTTGATCGTTCATCAGGGTCTTTGGGCATCCAAACCTGGTTATGATATCATCAAATATAAATCATGCAGTTGTAGTTTCACTACAGTCCTTCACTACTCTTTCTTATGCCCATATGGTCAAATAATCTGTCGCAGTGATGATGTATCTATCTCCTGTGCGCTTTCCTAGTGGGTTGATATGTCCCATGAAATCAATGTCCCATTTCTCAAATGCCTGTAAAGTTAGTTGTGGTGCTAAATGAAACTCATCTCTTCTGGAAGGTTTCCCAACTCTTTGGAATACATCACAAGATTTGTAGTATTATTTAGCATCTTTATGTAAGGTAGGCCACCAGAGGCCATCTCTAAGAGCCTTCTGTGTTGTTTCTTTTCCTGCATAGTTTCTTCCTACGATGCCTTCATGTTCTTCTGCCAGAATCAATGGTCTCTCTACCTCCATAACACATCTTCTGAGGATCTCATCAGTTCCCATCTTGTATATTTGTCTAGCTATAAGTGAAAAATATGTAGCGCAAACCACCAACTATTTTTTCTGAATGATTTTATATTCGCGAGGTGCCATTCATGTTGATAGGAATTGGAATATCTCGAAAAAGTGATCATCAACCCTTATGATGGCCAACAAATGTGCATTTGGTAGTGTATCCTACAAACTAGTAGGTTCCTCTCCATGCTCCAACCTAGATAAGTGGTCAGGTCCCTTGTTCATTCTCCTTGGCTTGACCACTATTTCAAAATCATATTCTTGGAATAACAGTAACCATATGAATATCCTTCCCCCCAACATTGGCTTGTTGACTAGGTATTTCAACTCAGGGTGATCAATAACCATATTAAAATGTCCTCCTAACAAGTAGTATCGAAACTTATGCAGCATGCACACCATGTATAAACCTTCTCTCTTAGTGGTAGTGTAGTTTATGTCAGCTGTAGATAGCTTCCTGTTAGAAAAGGCTAACAGATGGTCAATATCTCCTTCTCCTGGTTGTGATAACACTTATCCTAGTGCAATAGATGAAGCATCAACATGCACATGGAATTCCTTGCTCCAATCCGGGAAAACCAGAATAGGCGCAGTAACCATTTTTTGTTTTAGTGTGTCGAAGCTCTGCTGACATTCTACTGTCCATTGAAACTGAAAATATTTCTTTAATAACTTCTCCATAGGTGTTGTAATCTGTGCATATCCCTTAATGAACTTCTTGTAGTATCCAGTATTTCCCAGCGTAGTGCACAGTTGTCTGACTGAGGTAGGGGGGGGGGTGTAGATCAACAATAATGGAAATCTTGGACAGATCTACCAATAACCCCTACTTACACACAATATTCCCTAGAAACACCCCAAAGGGTGAAAATAAGATGCACTTATTCAGGTTCAGAGCAATCTGATATTGCCTGCACTTATCCAACATTAATCTTAAACATTCAATATGGTTTTGTAATAAGATAAAACAGTCCAATCATCAAAATATGCTTCCAAGAATTTATGTAAAAGCTCCTTGAATGCTTCGACCACCACCCTAGAAAATATGGCTGCTGCATTCTTCAGTCCAAAAGGCATCACTATGTACTAGTAGGATCCCCATTCTATTTCAAATGTGGTCTTGTGGCGATCTTCCTTGGCAATCCTGATCTAGTGGTAACCTGAAAATCCATCTGTGAAGGAGTAAACTTCCTGACCTCCTACATTATCTAACACTTCGTCTATAAATGGTGTAGGGAATGGGTCATGCAAACAGGCATCATTCAATTTCCTGAGATCTACACAGATCCTGATCTCTCCTGTCTTCTTATCTTGTACCACCATAGGGATAATCCATTTCGACTCTTCCACAAGTTCCATATTATTCCTGCTTCCAACATCCTATCTAGTTCAATCTTCACTTTCTGCTTATATTTGGGATTCAATCTGTAGGGCCTCTACTTAACTGGCCTGGCATCTGGCTTCAATGGGATATTCATCTCTCCCATGGGCCCTTTTGTGCCCTTCATATCAGTGAACTTGGTTGGGAACAAGTCCTGATATTCATGTGGTAGTTCTGTGATCTTATCAATGGTGGCATCATCCCAGTAATATCCAACATTAGCATTCTTAGGTGCTTGCTCAATTCCAATATTAACTTTCTTGATTTTGATCGACTATCCAATGAAAGGTAGTTCAACTTCCAGTCCTTATACATCTCTCTGTCCTTCTGTTTCTGCGATGCTAAGATTCCTAGGATCATCATCTTCATCAACATTGATATTGTAACATCCTTGAAATTTTTGAAGAGGTTCAGTCCATTGATCCTCTTCTTGCTCCATAAGGAGGCTAGGTGCCTCCTCAAAGACTTTTTGTCATACAACTTGTAGATATTGATCTACTAAAGGGTATTGCATTTCAAATGAAAATGTAGCTACAAAGTTTTGAGTCATACCATACCAATCTGAAGTGGTGAGGCACATTTCTTCTTGAAGATACCAATTGATAGGCATTGTGTCCAGAGTGTTGATGAACTTATGCACCCACTGTTCTTGAGGAATGGTGCTCCAAGCCTCCTCACAAGTTCTCACATGGTCCTTCCTTTATTCTATCTAGAAAAATAAATGGATAACACCAACTACACATCCACTTCAACCTCATTTTCAATCCCTATCAGTATCCTCTCTCAGTCACAATAATATCTCTCACTCTCACAACCTTTAAATAGGATCCACTACATATAATCCCATGGGAAAATACCATGGGTTTCTCAATACCATTGGCCTGTAAACCATAAATGGTAAACCCATCTGTTGGTTGTGGAGCCTGATTATCTTCATGATTCATAGGTCTTTGTTTTCAACTGTGTTTATACCGCATGAACACTGTACACCCTAGAATTTTGTACACCCCTCCATGCGAGGAGGTTTCAGGGGGAGATTTCCCCCCCTGTGGGGTTAGGGGGCGAAGCCCTTGAAGGAAAAAATTCCTTGTAAATGTATATTTTAATTTCATAGTAAATATGAACCATTCATTATAATTTCATATATCTTATGATAGAAATTATGTTATGGTTTTTTTCCCTAGAAGGCAACCCTCTTTTATGAGGGAATTGTGTTGCAACTATGTATCATTGTGAATATTGTATTCTGAGAGAGGAGATTGTGAGAGAAATAAGAGGAAGTTACAACGGGTGTTTTTAGAATAATATTGGTTTATGCCTCAGTGTTTCATAAGTGGTGCTACCTACAAGCGCTACCTAATATTTCACAGAGAACAAAATTTGCATTTCATTATTCATTTTGGCAAATGAATACAATTGTTATGGGACTTTCATTTTTTTTGGGGAAAATTGAAATTATATTGAGTTATTCCCAATATCCAAGTTCAAGCATCAAAGAACCCATGGATTTATGCTACTGAATTGGATGTAGAAACACAGTCAGACGCTACCTACAGGCACTGTGTAATATTCTGGCAGAGGCTAAATTGTGCAGAGTTATTCTGCTAGTTTTGAGTCACTAATATAAAACTTGGGTTATGAGTAGTTGAGGATGTATTTTTGAAAACTGGACGAGGCTTTTGTTCATGAAATCCCAAATAACAAAAACCTCTCTCAGTTTTTTAAAATGTGTTATTTTTTTAGAGATATTGGATATAAAAGTAGGCGTTGCGTGCTCTGCACAGTGGCGCTGCATACTAATTTCCTGTAGCGGTCACAATTTTGATATTCTCCTTGTTGGTGGGGTTGCATGACTTCTCAAGGATCCGTTATATGTCAAGGGACACCTGCACCTAATATTTATCTCTATCAAAGGCCTCATGCATGAGGTGGAAAGAATTTATTAATGACTTCCAACAAACTCTTGAAAATCAACAGTTTGTTGGATTTTTGTCTCTTTGATTGTTGCCACCTATCTCTTAGGCTTAGAATCCAATAGAGGAGATGGGATTTGACCTCCTAAATTTATTTGGATTCTATTTTCTATTTAAGGAAGGATAGAGAACTTGGATAAGGGGAGGGATGAGCCAAGAGAGGCTAGAAAGAGATGTAGCAGGCAATTTTCCTGTGTGTATTCATTTGTAAGCCTGTGGGCATTTTTTGATTAATCATTACTGCTATTGGAGACTCATGAGAGTTGTGATTTCAGATTGTAAATCTTCTATCTATATTTCTTCTTATTTCAATATATTGCATATTTGAGGATCAAAGGCTATCAATGATTTATGGATCCCTAAGCAGCATAGGATCTACTGTATTTTACCCATTAGTCATTGTTTATATTCAAGTATTTGTAGATTCATTAAATTGAGAGGATATTTATTTACTGAACATTCTATCTTATGATTTCCTTCTTCATTTCATCCACCTATCAGCATATAATCTTATTTTCTGTTAAGCATCTTTTGTGCCTTTGATGAGTGGGATATTTGTGACTCTAGTGCCCATTGGTGTAGCATATTGATCTGCAACTTGAAACCCTCTCTCTTTCTTTCTCCATATTTCCGATCCACCTATTCAAAACCAAATTATCTTTTACATTCTGATGGGTGTTGAGCTTACACTTTAGCAGTCAAAGTGTGACTTTCAGTGCTAACATTTTTGGCGCCGTTTCCGGGGACAGATTTGAGAAGATTGAAAAGATCCCTGGGAAGAACGACATTGCACAACTCCAGCTTTAGATGGTGAATGAAGTTGGACACCTTCAATATTGAAAATTCACCATGGTGAATCCATTGTTTAGAATATGTTGATGACTCCACTGGGGATGAGAAAACTCAAATGGCTATGAATGCTATCTTGCTGTAACACTCTTTCAAACTGTAATGCCCCCACTCCGAGTCGGGCAGGCGCTACTTCATGGAATAAAAATCTCCTACTTAATTCTATATATAAGACAAGCATTTAAGCAATGAAACAGATTTAAACTCAAAGTAACCATAATAATTATTGCTATTATAAATAATCAATAGCCTTAACATTAATTCGTATGCACATCAGAATACATGATAAATATAAATACACAGACATGAAGAAAAGTAATTAAAACATCATCTGGTGCTTATCTTTGAAATGGTGGTAATTCCACCAACTGGTGCAGGCCTTCCATGAACCTCCTAGCCTTAGACCACACTTATTATCAATCTTAGTAGTGGGTCACCCCCAAGATGGGACTAAGCTCCACCCCCAAGGCAAGGAATCCTAGGCTAGGCTGAGGTTATAGGGAAAACATACATTCACAAGGAAGGAATTTTCTCCCAGGAACCACTCATACTCACTGCCACTAAATCTCCTTCCCCACATGTCTATTCCACCTTAGGAGTATACACCTTCTCTATCACCTAGACAGTCCTTCGGCTGCTAAGCTCCCTTGCCTTGGGTTTCAGCAACAGACTAGACCGGAAGTCTTCGAGCTTTGTGGCAGCTACAGGGTTCCTTCCAGGAGTTCTCTCCTTCCTCTTTGTACTCTCTCACTTGGAAAGAGTCGCTCACAGGCCAAGCAACCTGTTCTTCCAACTTCAATCACCTCTCTCACCTGGAGAGAGTGTTGCACAAACTGGCCAACAAGCCATGCACAGTCCAACACTGCGTGACCACAACAACCAATGGGGAAAACAAACACGGGCTTTCCAAACAGGCTCAACAATGACAAGATGGTCTCACGATTATGGCTTTGGGACAGAGACTCCACACACAGGCATGATCTACTCAGACAGAGGATGCATCAGATTTTCCAGAAATCAACATAGGCTATCCCCGAAATCAACATAGGCTTATGGTTTAGGGGATGTATGGTTCAGAAGGTGCCCGAGGTCTCTTGCAGAGGTCAAACCAGTTCACGCTCAGACGGTCGAGTCGAATGGTGGAGGAACCCCTCACACGACTCATCTCAGCCATCTTATTTGCATGCACCTGGGTTGACACTTGTCACCCATGCAAATGCATGCATTCCTTCCATTTGGAAGTTTCTTATCCTTCCAAAAAGAACTTAGGATAAAAAATATTATTCACATGGTCTTTTTGGAATAATATTAAAATATTATTCCCCAAGGACTTAAGCCCCTAGGCTCAACACTTAGCCCCCTTTTCCCACCTTCCAGCTCCTAATCCCTTGCCCATTCTGTGGAATCTTATTCCCCCATCACTCATTCATCGTGGTCGTTCTACACGCAGTGATGTTTATATTTTATTAATGTTCTACATGGATATATGTACAAAAATCAGGCTCTTGGCCTTCAACCCTTAAGATCTCTAGCCTAACATTCACATAAGCCCACCAAATTATATAAACTTGGCTCACCAACCTATAAAACATATTTACAATTCATTTCATAACCAAGATTTACAACAGGGCTCGACCTTGGGGACATTACACTTGGCCAGGAGGTTTGCCCCACTCAATTTCTCAGCCATAGATGGTTATCCACATCTTGTGCCTCAGATTGATGAATGGAAAGATATGCTCCCTAGATTTTATGAAGGTGATGATGACAACCCTTTTGAGAAAGTTCATGAATTTCATGCTTTGATGCAACAGCTTGACATCCATCATGAAGATATATTGATGAAAATGTTCATGTATTCATAGGAAGGAGATGTGAGGCAATGGTATAGAACACTCCCTGCTTCTAGTATTTACTCTTTGAAGGACTTTCATGATGTTTTTTATTTTCATTGAAAGAAAAATTATCCAACTGAAAGAAGTTTTGAGAATTGTTGTGAGGGGTATGCATCATATATTCAAGATTCAACAAGTGATTCCTCTAGTAGTGATGATGAAGGGGATGATTATAGAGATCATGACTTAGATGGTGAGTTTCATAATGATTTTCCTAAATTTTAAGAACTAATGCATCATTCATGTCAAAATCTAGGTCCCCAAGAGAAAGATCAATATGGACAATCCAACATTTCCTTGTCTCCTCCTTTTCTTGATTTTTTAAGTTAAGAGGTCATATTAGATTCAAATTTATTTTATCATGAGAATAGTTTTTCAACTTGTCATGACCAAATTCATATCTTATCATTCCCTCCTATTTTTAATGAACCAATGTGCCATGATTTTCCAAGTTTTGATGACTATGAGGATGTTTTCCCTAAGAAACCAGCTGTCCCAACTATTGTACTAATCCCCTCAGCCATTAATAGTCAAATGGTCATTGATTCACCTTTGTATGATTATTATGAAGATGATTTCCATGAACAATCTGTTGAATACCTTATATCAGAAAAGTACCCTTCCCATCAAAGCAACAATATCTTGTTTCAACCCTCATGTCATATTTTTGTTGCTGAAAAAGAAGAAAAAGATGATAATCTAATTTTAGAGGGTGAAAAACTGAGAAATTGGGACCATAAGCCAACCTATGATGAATATCCCTCACAATCAGAAGATAATATAGAAGAATTTAGTTTCCCAAGCACTTCTAATTATGATGAACTACCCTATGAACCCCCTATTCCTCTTGAAGACACAAGCTCAATTTCATCAAGCAACCAAGACCAAATGCCATGTGATCAGATGAGAAAGTTTGAAATTAAAGAAATACAAGCATCACTAAGCCTTTAATACACCTCATGACCAGGAGTGGACCAAGGCCATATGCATTGAGGATGAATCAGAGAATCAACAAGCCATACAACAACCAAGAATAGTGGATGAAGGACCTAATGCAATACTTTTCCTTTTTACACAAAGAAATGTTGCAGGGGCAAGTATTGATGATGTTTTTCAGGATCCATTTGCATCCTGTCTGGAAGTAGAAAATGGGCCTAGGATCATTGATTTCTTCAATGGAAAGTGTATTTCCAAATGTTTCTTTGACACACCTTCAAGTAAGAATTATCTCTGGTGCTTAAGGAAGCACATTTCAAAACTTCGAATAGTTGAAAAAATGATGAAATGGCTTCATTGGTTGTTTCATGTAACTTGAACGCTTCAGTTTCCCAATAATTAGAGTAGGTGTGTGAAATAAGCTTGCTGGACAAGCATCATTTTCATCATTTTTTCAGTTTTAGTTTTCATTTTCATTTAGTTTCAACTGTAGGTCATAGATCAAATCAAATTGCAGAGGTTAAAGGTTGAGAGCATGACTCCACAAGCCCAAAGGATAAGGCACTGAAACTACAAGAGTTCTTAGAGCCTCACATGGAGGAATTTATCCCCCATGGAGCCTATTTTAACACAAGATTGGTTTATACCTCAGCGTTGCGTAAGTGGCACTACCTACATGCACTACCTAATATTTCACAGAGAAGAAAATCTACATTTCATTATTCATTTTGGAAAATGAATACAATTGTTATGGTATTTTTATTTGTTTTGGTGAAAATTGAAATTATATTGAGTTATTCCCAATATCCAAGTTCAAGCATCAAAGAACCCATGGATTTATGCTACCGAATTGCATGCAGAAACACAGTTGGGCGCTACCTACAGGTGTTGTGTAATATTATGGCGGAGGCTAAATTGTGCAGAGTTATTCTGCTAATTTTGAGTCACTAATTTAAAACTTGGGTTATGAGCAGTTGATGATGCATTTTTGAAAAATGGAGGATTTTTTTTTTTTCATAACATTCCAAATAACAAAAATCTCACTCAGTTTTTCAAAATGTGTTTTTGTTTGAGAGATATTGGATATAGAAGTAGGCGTTGTGTACTCTACATAGTGGCATTGTGTACTAATTTCCTGTAGCAGTCACGGTTTTGATGTTTGCCTTGTTGGTGGGGTTGCATGACTTCTCAAGGATCAGTTAGATGTCAAGGGACACCTACACCTAATATTTATCTCTAGAAAAGTCCTCATGCATGAGGTGGAAACAATTTATTAATGAATTCCAAGAAATTCCTGAAAATCAACAGTTTGTTGGATTTTTGTCTCTTTGATTGTTGCCACCTATCTCCTAGGATTAGAATCCAATGAAGGAGATGGGATTTGACCTCCTAAGGTTATTTGGATGTTATTTTCTATTTAAGGAAGGAGAGAGCTCTTGGATAAGGGGAGGTATGATCTAAGAGAGGCTAGAAATAGATGTAGCATGCAATTTTCCTGTGTGTGTTCATTTGTAAGCCCGTGGTCATTTTTTGATTGTAAGCATTACTACTATTGGAGACTCATGAGAGATGTGATTTCAAATTGTAACTCTTCTATCTATATTTCTTCTTATTTGAATATATTTTAGATTTGAGGATCAAAGGCTGTCAATGATTTATGGATCCCTAAGAAGCAGAGGATCTGATGTATTTTGCCCATAAGTCATTGTTTATATTCAAGTATTTGTTGATTCATTAAATTGAGAGGATCATTATTTACTGAACATTCTATCTTATGATTTCCTTCTTCATTTAATCCACCTATCAACATATAACTTTTTTTTTATGTTAAGCAACTTTTGTTCCTTCGATGAGTGGGATGTTTGTGCCTCCATTGCCCATTGGTGTAACATACTGATCTGCAGCTTGCAACCATCTCTCTTTATTTCTCCATCTTGTTGATCCACCTATTCAAAACCAAATTATTTTTTACATTCTGATGGGTGCTGAGCTTACACTTTAGCAGTCAAAGTGTGACTTTCAGTGCTAACAGGTGTGTTGTAGGTTGTATCCCTTCATTTGTTGGATAATAAACTGGAAGGAACTAGAAATTTCTCTGGTGTATGTAGCCCACACTAGGTGAACCACATATATCTGTGTCTCTATTCTATTGTGTATCTTTTGTGTTTTATTTCCACATTTTTTTTATTTTATTGTTCCACGATCCTATTTTTTTAGCAACTGGTATCAAAGAAAAAGGGAAATCGCAGGAAAAGAGGGTTCTTGGTTCAAGTGGGAGCAATGGTGGAAGATGGAAAGTTTAGGGTCGACAAATTTAATGGCCAAAAATACCAGTTATGGAAGATGTAGATGGAATATTATTTATATCAGAAGGATCTATTCCTACAATTGGGTGGAATATCAAAGAAATGATCTATTCCTGCACGGTGGAATATCAAAGAAGCCCATGTCCATGAAGGATAAAGAATGGGAAGTTCTTAACAAAAATGCACTAGGAACGATACAATCCAAGCCCTGGAAGCATCATAGTTACTTCAATATCTTTGAAAGAAAAGACAATGAAGGAGCCGATGGACGCATTGACTAAACTATATGAAAAAATCTTGAATATAATAAGGCAATTTCTCTAATGAAGAGATTATTTGGATATGAAGATGTCAAAATATGGGTCGGCCATCATTTAAATGAATTTAATATGGTTAATAATGAACTAAGCAAAAGTGGACTTTGATGATGAGGTCACTTAATTCTTCTAATCTTGTACCATTAATGCCATAAAGCTAGAATGACTTGGTCACAATCGTAGCAATCCCCTATCTCCTGCCCAAACACTTTTAAAATTTGATGATGTTGTTGGTTTTATTCCATGAGTAAAATAAAGAAAGAACAAAGAGACATCGGGGAATGCTAAACATGGAGAAAAGGGGAAGACGAAAGGATAGAGGAAACAACCTTCGTGAACCATGGGAATTATAGGAAGGGTAGATCCAACCACATTGGGAAATATAGAGTGCTACAATTGTGGGAAGAAAGGTCATCCCAAGAAAGACTCAACTCAAAGAAACAAAGAGATGGACATCAGAGAAAAGTAGGAAGCAAATGTAATGGTGATGTGTTACAAGATTCTTTGATTCTTTGTAGATAATATTTCTGAGGCATTGATATAGATCTCAGGGCTTCCATTTCATGCCACACCCCATAGGAAACATTTTATAGATTATGCTCAAGGTGATTTATACATTTGGGTGATAATGCACCAAGCTGCAAAATTGTTGGAATGGGGAAAGGTAAAAATAAAGTAAAGGAATGGTAAACCAGTTATTGTTGAAAGAGGTATGGCATGTTCCACATCTAAGGAAAAAATATACCTCAACAAGGCGCTTGAAAGCATTTCCTTTATATCCATATTTATAGATAAGTGTGGAAGGGTCACCAAAGGATCATTAGTGATGGAAAAAGGAGATAAAGTAGGTACACGTGGCTTATAATCGGTAATATTGACCCTTCTATATCTTTTAGCTCTACAAGAGTGGATACAACATCATGGACATCATATATTTGGGGCGTATAAGGGAGAATGGGATGTATATACTTCAAAAAAAGGAATTTGTTTCTGTATCTTAAACAAGTTGATTTGGAATTCTATGAGCATTGTGTTTATGGAAAAATAGAAGAGAATCAGATTTCTCAGAGTCGGAAAAGAAAAAGAAGAGGAAAAGGCTAGGAGATTATGCATAACAAATGGGCTGGGGACCAACCATTTATCATATCTTGGTGGGATCTTGTTATTATGTTAATTTTATTGATGATGAAACTAGAAAAAACTTTGTTAGGTTTATTTCATTTGACAAAATATGATGTTTTTTGGTATTTTTAAGAAATGGAAAGCATTGGTTGAGAATACACAGTGAAAAGGTTGAAGTGTCTCATATCAAACAATGGAGGTGAATACTCCAACAATGAATTTGATAATTATTGTTCACCATGGGTTTCGTAGAGAGAAGATAGTTCCGTGAACACCACAAGAAAATGGTGTGTTCAAAGGTTGAACATGACAATCATGGAGCTTGCAAGGAGTATGAGATTTCATGCAAGGTTGCCCTTATAAGCCTTTGGGAAGATGATGTAGATACTGCTATTTATTTGATAAATAGAGGACCTTCAAGTTGGTCGGATGGTAGTGTTCTAGAGAAGGCATGGAGAGGTAAAAAGGTAAACTATTCATTTCTGAAGGCTTTTGGTTTTGCAGCCATCGGTCCATATTGATAAAGAAAATAGAACAAAGTTTGAAGAAAAATCCAAGAATCTTTATTGATATGGTGTTAATGATTTTGTTATCACTTATGGGATTAAGAAAATTGGCAAAATCATTAGGAGTAGATATGCTATATTCAATGAGAAGGTCGCGTACAAAGATTAGTTGGAGGGAAAGCAAACAGAAAAGAAAACCATAATACATAGTGCTTTACGGATGATACCTAAAAGAAATCTAAAGGTACAAGCCAATAAAATCAAAATTTACAAAAACCGGAGCAACATGCATCTCAAATTCCTACAAGTGTTGTTATAATATTTGCCAGGCTAGGTAGATCCCCCTAACGATACCTTCATTGTATTATTTATTGTTGAGACCCGATTTCAGGAAGTAGAATGTTATGAAGAGGCAATGCGTAGACACAAAAATAAGTGGGAGTGAGGCATGAAAGAGAAAATGGATTCCCTTTGGTAAATAACCGTAATTTGGGACTTCGTCAGCTTTCTGCGTGAAAATAACATTGAAGAAAAATGGTTTACAAGTTTATGGGAAGAAGATGGTAAAAGCTATGACAAGCATAGACTTGTTGTAAAGGGTTTTGCACAAAAGAAAGGTATGATTTTGATGAAATATTTTCTCAGACATTAAGATGACTTCAATTAGGAATATTTTAAGTCTCTAGCAAGAGAAGATTTGCATCTTGAATAGTTAGATATAAAAAACAATGTTTCTCCATGGGAATTTGGATGAAGAGATTTATATGCGGCAGCCACAGGGGTGTGAGGTCTAAGGGAAGGAAAATTTGATATGCAAAGAACAAGAGCTTGTATGGTCTAAACCAAGTTCCAAGGTAGTGGTATTTGAAGTTTGACATGTTTCGCGGACATAACAAGTTATTATAGTAGATTGTCATTATGATCAATTGCTTATTTTAAGTGCTAGAAAATGGAAGCTATATTATCTTCTTCATTGTATGTAGATGACATGTTTGTTGTAGGGTCTAATATGAAGGATATAACCTGCTCAAGAAGAAAATATTCAATGTTACTGGAGCCCGATTATCTCTCCCTGATTCAGTTCTTTGCTTTTAGCCATGTTTTGCACCCCCATGAAGTATTTACAACTTCGTGGTACGTACACTCTTCCATGGGGAGTGTGAGGGGGTACCCCCTCCGGTCCGGTTCCATCCCTCCTACTGTCCGGGGCAAGCTGGCCCCTATCAGTCTCGGGAAGTGTCCCTCCATGGGAAGTGTCCCAAGCAAAAATTGCCTTGTAAAAGTATATTGTATTTCATTGTAACCGGACCGCTCATTATAAGGTCGCATCTGTAGATTATGTTAGGATTTTCCCTAGAAGCAAACCCTCTTTATGAGGGAAATGCATTGTGGCTATGAAGGATGGTGAATATTGTATTCCGAGAGGAGACTATGAGAGAAAGAAGAGAAGTTACAACATGGGTTTATCGTAGGTTGTATCCCTTCGCTTGCTAGATAAAAATAAAGGAAGTTGACTGCAATTTCTCCGGTGGATCGTGAGTCTGTCTACACTGGTGAACCTACATAACTGCGGTCTCCTCTTGTATTGTGTGTCTTCTGTTTTTTTCTGCATTTGTTTTAGTTTATTTCTTCCAAGGTCCTATTTTTCTAACAACTTGTATCAGAACGTAAGGTAACTCATAGAAAAGAGGGTTCCCAGTTCGAGTGGGAAGCAAATAGTCGAAGATGGAAAGTCGATAAATTTAATGGCCAAGACTACTAGTTATGGAAGATGCGATGGAAGACTATTTATATCGAATGATCTATTCCTACCATTGGAGTGGAGTAGCAGAAGTCGACGACCATGAAGGATTAATAATGGGAGATTCTTGACGTAAAGGCTCTAGGAACAATACGACTGAGCTTGGCATTTTTGGTGGCTTTCAATATTTCGAAGAAAAGACAATGAAGGGTTTGATGGACGTTAGCACAATTGTATGAAAACCCTTGGCATCTAATAAGGTATTTCTAATGAAGAGATTATTTAATATGAAGATGTCAAGGTGGGTCCAAGTATCATTTAAATTAATTTAATACTGTTACCAATCAACTAAGTTCCAGAAGTGGACTTTGATTATGAGGTTAGAGCTCTTCTAATACTGTGCCTGCTGCCGAAAAGTTGGAATGGCTTAGTCATGGCTATAAGTAACTCCTCGTCTCCAGTTCAAATACTCTAAAATTTGATGATGTTGTTGGTGTTATCCTAGTGAGGAAATGTGACAAGTGCCACGTGAGACATCGGGGAAATGCGCTGGAAATCATGGAGAATGGGGAAGAATAAAGGATACGCGAGGCTTTAGGAAACATGGAAATCATAGGGAAGGGTAGA
The DNA here is from genome assembly GCA_010110895.2 of Picea sitchensis. Lineage (NCBI taxonomy): Eukaryota > Viridiplantae > Streptophyta > Pinopsida > Pinales > Pinaceae > Picea > Picea sitchensis. Next base: position 121,140 of record SNQJ01S0012835.1, read on the forward strand.
TCCAAACTGCACTTGGAAGATAGAGTGTCGGAATTGTGAGAAGAAAGGACATCCTAAGAAAGACTGCAGAGTTCAAAGAAACAAAGTTAGGATGGACAACATGAGAGAAATCAGAAGCAAGTGTAACATGTGATGTGTTACAAGATGCTTTGATTCTTTCTCAGAAATATTATCCGAATTCAGGTAGTGGATTCAAGAGCTTCATTTCATGCCACACCCCATAGGGGAAACATTTTCTAGATTATGTTCAGTTGATTTTGGATTGTGTTCATTTGGGTGATAATAAACCATGCAAAATTGTTGGAAATGGGAAAGGTAAAAATAAAGCAACGAAATGGAAACCAATGGTTGTTGAAAAAAAAGGTAAGACATGTTCCAAATATAAAAAAATCTAATTTCAACAGGAAAAATCTAGTTGGCAAGTGAAAGTTGTATATCCATATTTACATATAAGACGCAAGGTCATCAAAGGATCATTGGTGATAGCGCAAAAGGAGTAGAAGGTACATTGTATCTATGTATTGGTAATAATCGACTCTTCTATATCTTTAGCTTCTGCTGGAGTGGGATACAGCACTATGGCATCATAGGTCGGGACACATGAATGAGAAGGGTATGATCCTTCACAAAAGAAATTTGTTGCCAGATCTTAAACAAATTGATTTGGACTGAGCATTGTGTTTATGGAAAACAAAAGAGAGCCGTGATTTCTCGAAGTTGGAAAAGAAGAGAAAATGAAAGGTTAGAACTGGTGCATGCATGTATGGGGACCAACCTATCATCTCCTCATGGCTCTCATTATTATGTTACTTTTCATGATGAGGCAACTAGAAAACTTGGGTTTATTGCATTCAAATAAAAAATCTCATTGTTTCCTTTTGATACTTTTAAGAAATGGAAAGCTTTAGTTGAGAATGAGACAGTGAAAAGTTTGAAGTACCCCGATCGAGCAATGGGGTGAATACTACAACAAGGAGATTGATGATTATTGTTCATACCATGGGATTCAGAGAGAAGATAGTTCCACCTAACACCACAGCAGAAAAATGGTGTGTCGAAAGGGATGAATGACAACAATGGAGCATGCAAGGAGGAGATTGTATTGGTTTGCCCTTACATTTTGGGAAGATGTTGTAGATAACGTTTGTTTACTTAATAAACAAAGTAGGACTTCCAAGCTCTTTGGATGGTAGACCCTAGAGGAGGAATGGACAGGAAAAAAATATAAACTATTCTTTTGAAAACTGGTTGTGAAGAATTTGTCCATATTGAGTAAAGAAAATAGAACAAAGTTTGGTGAGGCAAAATCCAAGAAATGTACCTTTATTGATATGGTGTTAATGATTTGGTTATCAGCTATAATTATGAAAATAACAAAATCATTAGAGTAGAGATGTCATATTCAATGAGAAGGTCATGTACAAAGATCACATGGAAAGAAAAGAAACAAAAACAAGAATACACAAGGCTTGATGAGATCAATCGAAAAGGAAATTCCAAAGGAACCTAAAAATCAAAATGTACAACAGCAAAGGAGCAAGTACCAAACACCTGCAAGTGTTGTTGGGAATATTTACCATGTTAAGTATACCCCGAACGACATACCGTTATATTATCATTATGACCGACTCGGTGAAACAAAACGTTATGAAGAGGCAATGCGTGTAGACACCAAAAAGAAGTAGGGAGAAAGGCATGAAAGAGGAAATGGATTCCTTTGGAAAAAAAAAAATAAACCCAACTTGGAGGACTTGTCTCAATTCGTCACGGAAAAGAGCATTGCAGAATAAAATGGGTTTACAAGTTGAAGGAAGAAGATGGAGGAGAAAAGTGGTACAAGGCTGTAACTTGTTGTAAAGGGGTTTGCACAAAAGAAAGGTATAGATTTTGATGAAATATTTTCTCCGTTGTTAAAATGGACTTCAATTAGAACTATTTTAAGTCTTGTGGTAGTAGAAATTTTGCATATTGAATAATTAGATCTAAAAACAACTTTTCCTCCATGGGGATTTGGAAGAGGATTTATATGCGCAGCCTACGGGTATGAGGTCAAAGGAAGGAGAATTTGGTATGCGTGTTGAAGAAGAGCCTGTATGGCTCCAAAAGCAAGCTCCAAGGAAGTGGTATTTGAGCTCGATGTGTTTTATGTGCGACGTAACGTGAGTTATAGTAGATGTCATTCTCATCAATCGTGTTTATTTTAAAAACTAGAAAATGGAAGCTTTGTTATATTTCTATCAGATGTAGACGACATGTTTGTCAGTGTGGTCTAATATGAAGGATATAAATGTGCTCAAGAAGAAATTAAACAATTCATTTTATGGCGAAGGATTTGGGTGCTGCAAAGAAATTCTTTGGTATGAGAATAACAAGAGACAAGAAAAATTGCAATCTAACATTGTCTCAGCGTGAATACACAAAGAAGGTGTTGGAGAGGTTTAGAATGCGTAATGCAAAACCAAGAAGCACCTTGGGCCCATTTCCCAAATTCAATCCAAGGAAATGTGTCCCAAGACACAATGTGAGGAGATAGAATACATGTCCAGGGTCCCATATTCATCAAAAGTTGGCATCTTGATGTATGCAATGGTTTACACAAGACCATATACTGCACATGCAAAGGGAGTTGTGTGTAGGTATATGAACAATCCAGTAAAGAACATTGGGAAGCAGTAAAATGTGGGATTCTTAGGCATTTGAGAGGTACTACTAATCATGAATTATGTTTTGAGGTTCCATATTCTTTCTATTGTGGATATGTTGATCTTCAGATATGGTGGGTGGAAGACAAAGCAGGAGGGAGCACCACAGGGCGTTTTTTAATTATAGGTGGAAAATAATAAGTTGGATTTTAAAACCGCAAAAGGTTGTTTCATTTTCAACAACGAGGCAGAGTATGTTGTTGCTACGAGGTTGGGTAAAGAGATGATTTGGTTACAAAGGTTTATGGAGGAATTGGGAAAGAAGGTGTAGGAAAACAAGTTGTACTCGGACAGCCAGAGTGCCATTCACCTGTAAAGAACTCAGCCTTCCATTCAAGACTAAGCATATATTAGCTTGAGGTACCACTTCATACCATCCACCTTGGAAGATGGAAAAATTGAAGCTGGAAAATATACACACGCTAGCTTAACTCTGCACATGTTAACAAAGGGAGCAAGGTGGAGAAACTCGAAGTTCTTGCTTTGTTTCAAATTTTATCTCAAGAATGAAGATGAAGATGAGAAATTTTCCAAAATCCAAGAAGGTCTCGTGAGTCCAAAGATACACAAAGCAAATGTGGAGTTGTTGAGATCGGCCTCCAAGTAGAGATTGTTGGTTGTGGAGCTTGATTATCTTCCCGATTCGTAGGTCTTTTGTTTTCAGCTGTGTCTATACCCCCTACATGTACGAAGCACCCCGTATATGTACACTCTCTCAATGCGGGGGAGTCTAGAGGGGTAACCTCCTCCGCAGGGAGCCCTGGGGTCCATCCCTACCGGGAGGTCCTGGGCAAAGCTGGTTCGGCCCCAAGAAAAAATTGCCTCTTGTAAAAGTATATTGTAATTTCATTGTAACTGGCACTGCTCAATATAAGCACGATATCTAATCCAGAGATTATGTTAGGTTTTTTTCCTAGAAGGCAACCCCTTTATGAGCAAAATGTACGAAGCTATGAAGGATGTGGCAGAATACTATTCTCCGAGAGGAGACTGTGAGAGAACAAGAGGAAGTTACAATGGTTTTACTGTAGGTTGTATCCCTTCATTTGTCGATAATAATAAAGGAAGGACCTGGCAATTTCTCTGGTGGACGTAGCCCACACTGGGTGAACCACGTAAATCTGTGTCTCTCTTGTATTGTGTGTCTTCTGTGTTTTGTTTCTGCATTTGTTTTATTTTATTGCTTCGCGGTCCTATTTTTATAACATCTAATTCATTTAATATGAAGGATTTGGGTGTTGCAAATAAAATCCTTGGTATGGGAATAACAAGAGATAGGAAAAATCGCAAATTGACGTTGTCTCAAGGTGAGTACATAGAGAAGTTGTTGGAGAGGTTTAGAATGAAGAATGCAAAACCTTAGTACACCTTTGGCCATCCATTTCAAATTAACTAAAAAAATGTATCCCAAGACACATGAGGAGATAGAATACATGTCTAGGATCCCTTATTCATAAACAATTGGTAGCTTTATGTATGTGATGGTTTGTACAAGACCATATATTTCACATGTAGTGGGAGTTGTGAGTAGGTATATGAACAATACAGGTAAAGAACATTGGGAGGTAGTAAAGTGAATTCTCAGGTATTTGAGAGGTACTTCTACTCATGCATTATGTTTTGGAGACTTGGACATTGTTCTACAGGGATATGTTGATTCATATATGACAGGTGATAAAGATAGTAGGAGGAGCACCACAAGGTATGTTTTTACTGTAGGTGGAACAACAATAAGTTGGATTTCAAAACTACAAAAGGCTATTGTACTTTCAAAAACTTAAAAAATGTATGTTGATGATATAGAGGCTAGTAAATAAATGATTTGGTTACAAATTAGGTTTATGGAGGAATTGGTAAAGAACCATGAGAATAACAAGTTTTACTATGACAGTGAGAGTACCATTCATCTTGAAAATAACTCAACCTTCCATTCGAATACTAAGCATATACATCTCATGTACCATTTCATATGATCCATCTTGGAAGATAGACATTTGAAGTTGGAAAAGATACACACTAGCCAGAATCTTGCAGACATATTAAAAAAGGGAGTAACTAGGGAGAAACTGAGTTCAAGCTCTGTTTAAATTGGTATTCAAGCATGAAGGTGAAGATGAGAATTTTTTTAGGTCCATGGTGGAGTATATTCCAACAGGTACACCACCAAGTGGGAGATTGTTGGTTGTGGAGCCTGATTATCTTCCTATTTTATAGGTATTTTTTTTCAGCCATGTTTATTATCTGACCCTCGGAGGGCGTTTAGGGGCGAATCCCTGGGAGGAAAAATTGCCTTGTAAATGTTTATTGTAATTGCATAGTAAATCTAGAATGTTCATTATAAGGTAGCAGATCTAACGATAGAAGTTATGTTAGGTTTTTTTTCCCTAGAAGGAAACCCTCTTTTATGAGGGAATTGTATTGCAGTTGTGTATCATTGTGAATATTGTATACTGAGAGAAGATATTGCGACAAAAAGAAGAGGAAGTTACAATGGGTGTGTTGTAGGTTGTATCCCTTCATTTGTTGGATAATAAAAGGAAAGGACATGCCAATTTCTCTGGTGGACGTAGCCCATACTGGATGAACCACATATATATATATATATATATGTCTCTATTGTATTGTGTATCTTATTTGTTTTATTTCCACATTTGTCTTATTTTATTGCTCAGTGATACTTTTTTTCTAACACCATCATTATCCATAATACAATACTGCCATAAAATAGGGCTTGCTTCTAGGAAAAAAAAAACCAACATAACTTCTACCATCAGATATGTAACCTAATAATGAACAATATGGATCTCCTCGAGGGTGTTTCCCCTGAACCCCCACCAACGGGGGATCCAATATTTGTCACCACTTCCCCTAGATGCCCTAGTGACATTAGTGGGGAGACGATATCCCCCAAACCCTTTATTAGTAACTAGGTTCCAAACACAACTGAAACAAGACCTCTTAATCAAGAAGAAAATTAGGATCCAAAATGAACAAAAAGAACCTCAAATCTCTTTCTGTGCATGATTTTTTTCACCTAAAAAGTTTGCAGACAATGGAGTATAGGGATGCTAGAATGCAATTATAGTGTATTATAGGTCAATAAATGTTGATACCTATATATAGATTAGACAAATAATAGGTTCACGAACCAATGACCCTGTGCATCTTTCACATGTGCCAAATGAAAGCGGTACACAAAAAACACCCTTTGAATAGAAACCAATGATGAAAACTGCTAACAAAGGTGAGAAAACCAACAATAAGGCTAATGGCATCCAAGACACTGCTAGAATCCCAAAGTGTGAATAGATGTCTTGCCGTCAAACATAAGGGAAACCACCCAGTCAACGACCAATGATGAAATGTCGATTGTTGGTAATGATGAAAGGAGGGCTAGGGTGCATGATAAGACCATAGTATCATGTGATTCTGAGACAAACTGAGGGTATGGCCGACATGCAAAGTCAATATTTTTGTGGAGTGGTTGACACAGGTTGACAGACTTCCTTTGAACAAGAGAATGAGACATATGGTAGACTCTGACAACATGGACCCAATGATATAACTATAAGATGCAGGAGGCATCGATAATGTTCTCTATGGGGACTGGAAGAGTAACAAGTCTCTAGAGAAATGTCTGTAATGGGATCAACTTCCCAAGGTCATGCTAAACCCAAAATTATGATGATGCAATGACTCAATAAATTTGTGCTCTGTTCAAAGGTGACACGACTGCTTCCAAATATAATATAGTACTCCCTTCCTGCCCGTCTTTTATTGTTTTTTCATAACAAATGAATGATATGATACATAAGAGGAAACAAGAGTCACAAGTAAAAAAAACTAGTTCCAGCAGTGGAACGTACCTATGCTCAATGCAAGGAAATGCATGCGGGAGATGGACACTCGGGGTGATGTTCCCTCCAGGGTATAGGGTGTCAAATTGTGAAGGATATGAATAAGGCTCTACTTGGTTGAGGATGTAAAAACTACTTAGGCAATGGTTTATAGTGCAAAGCGATAACCGACTAAAGGCTCAATACTACAAGTGAGGGCATGAAATGCAATCACAACTTAATGCCAAAAAATGTCCTTTTTTATAACTTTTAGTCTATTTGGTGTGAAAAAGGGGTAAACTTGTGCCAAATAGATGTCATTTCAAATCCAATTTACGAAAGTGAAAAAGACAAGTTCACTTGGCGATCTTTTCTATTTTTGATAACAAGTCAGAAAAGATATTAACTAAGACTCATGGCCTTTCAAATCCAATTTAATGAGCGTGAAAGGGACAAATCACTCGACAATCTTTTTGGTTTTTTAGATGAGTTGGAAAAGAGCTTAACTAAGACTATTTTTTGGGATTCTGTGGGGAATAAGGCTGCATGTGCATGAGTGATAAATGAGGCTCGTCATAAAGTCATGTATCAAGTTATAATGGACTCCCGGTCCTAAGGAAAAACTCGACATGGGCACCAAATGACACCGGAGATATAAATAGGGTACCAATGTTTTGTAAGTCTCTACCATTTATTAGTGACACTGCTTATAGCAGATGGAAGGTTTTGTGTCACAATAAATGGGTGCATACCTAAGGCATAAAAATGGTAGTCGAAGGATAATGCAAAAATGCACGATAGAGTGGATACCTGTCCTATATGCTAGGTTATGAAAATACCTACCCAAGGTGATGAATGACCAATCATGACGTTGAAATTCGGTAGAAAACAAAATCAAAACTACAAAATACAGCTCAAAACTACCCTTGAATTAGTCCATTAGGTGAAAAAATAGAATGAAACTATATAAAGTGGGTAAAAATAGCTTATAAATAGTAATAAAATAAAAAATTACTGTATCATTTTGATTTTTACCCAAATAGTGCAATCTGGACCAAAAATACCTCCAAGATTCAAACGATGATTACGGGAGATTTGGGTAACGAAATCACGAACCCTTTGGATCAGGTAACTCTACATCACATCCTCTTTAAATTTAGTGGATTACATTTTTGAATTAGGTTTTGATTTTTTAGTTTTTGAGGGCATAAATTAGGAATTTCGGTGTACTCAGGCTGTCTTTGTTTAGGTCGCATATACAAATAAGTATACACCTCTGTGTGAACCACATGGTGCATATACTAATCCCTACACACAACTATATGCAAGGAAATCCACGTACAAGTACACAAATGGCCAAAAAAGAGGGTTCTAACTCAAAAATTGATTTTTCTTTTGAAGAATGGTCCTTGAATGGAGAGAGCGAGAGCCTGAGGAGGTAGATGCAATTGTGGATTGAGATTCGGTGGCTCAAGAATATCTAAAAATATGTGTCTTGTATAAGTTTTGGGCTCTCAAAGGAATGAGGGCCCAAGTGAGGTTGTTGGAGATGTTGGTGGGTTACTGGGATCCTGATAGCGAAAGATTTATCCTTGATGGACAACCATTGAGGATCGAAGTAGAGGACATCTACTTCTTGACTAGTCTATCACACCGAAGAGAGGTTGTAAACCTCAATTCACATGGAGCAGGGAGTGGGATGAAGATAGAGGAGTATATCGATTCCCACTGTGTAGAGGGGGCTCCCAAGGTGGGAAGTCAAATCCCTATCTGGGCAATAAATAACCTCATCTTGAAGATCATCATGCTTGTATTGACCAGGATTACAGGTTTGTCTTCGTTGCACCAGGCATCGATGCTGCTTATATTTTACCTAGTGGAGTGTGCAAGACCCACTGTCTACGACTGATGTACCTCATTACTGACAAATATTTTTGATAATGAGTCGGAAAAGAGATTAAATAAGACTCATTACCTTTCAAATCCAATTTAACGAGTGTGAAAGGGACAAATCACTTAACAATATTTTCAGATTTTTAGATGAATCAGAAAAGAGCTTAACTAAGACTCGTTTTTGGGAGTCCGCAGGGAATAAGGCCGCATGTGCATGAGCGATAAATGAGGCTCATCATCAATTCATGTATCAAGTTATAATGGACTCCAGGTCCTAAGGAAAAAATCAGCATGGGCACCAAATGACAATGCGGATCTAACTAGGGTACCCATGTTTTATAAGTCTCTACCATTTATTAGCGACACTAATTATAGCAGATGGAAGGTTTTACGTCACAATATATGGGTTTGTACCTAACGCATAAAAAATGGTAGTCGAAGGATAATGAAAAAACTCATGATGGAGTGGATACCTATCCTTTATACTAGGTTATGAAAATACCTTCCCAAGGTGACGAATGACCAATCATGACATTGAAATTCGCAAGAAAACCGAATAAAAACTACAAAAGATAGCTCAAAACCACCCTTGAATTAGTCCATTAGGTGAAAAAATAGCATGAAACTATATAAAGTGGGTAAAAATATCTTATAAATAGTAATAAAATAAATAATTACTGTATCATTTTGATTTTTACCCAAATAGTGCAATCTGGACCAAAAATCCCTCCAACATTCAAATGGTGATTGCAGGAGCGTTGGGCAACAAAATCACGAACTGTCTGGATCAGGTAACTCTACATCTCATCCTCTTCAAATTCAGTGGATTATGTTTTTGAATTAGGTTTTGATTTTTTAGTTTTTTAGGGCACAAGTTAGCAATTTCGGTGTACGCGGGCTACCTTTGTTTAGGTCACATATACGACTAAGTATAGGCTTCTGTGTGAACCACAGGGTGTGTATAATAATCCCTACACATGATTGTATGCAAGGAAATCCGTGTACAGGTACGCAAATGGACAAAAAGAAGGGTTCTAACTAAAAAAATGTTTTTTCTTTTGCATAATGGTCCTTGAATGGAGAGAGTGAGAGAATGAGGAGGTAGATGTAGCTATGAATCAACATCTAGTGGCTCAAGTGGATCTAAAAAGATGTGTCTTGTATAAGTTTTGGGCTCTCAAAGGAATGAGGGCCCAAGTGAGGTTGTTGGAGATGTTGGTGGGTTACTAGGATCCTGATAGCAAAAGCTTTATCCTTGATGGACAACCATTGAGAATCGAAGTAGAGGACATCTACTTCTTGACTGGTCTATCATGCTGAGGAGAGGTTGTAAACCTCAATTCACGTGGAGCAGGGAGTGGGATGAAGATCGAGGAGTATATCGATTCCCACTATGTAGTGGGGAATCCCAAGGTGGGAAGTCAAATCCCTATCCGGGAAATAAATAACCTCATCCTGAAGATCATCATGCTTGTATTGAATAGGATTACAGGTTCAACTTCATTGCACCAGGAAACGAGGCCTCTTATGTTTTATGCAGTGGAGTGTGCAAGATGCACTGTCTACGACTGGTGTACCTCATTACTGACAAATATGAAAGGTCAGTTAAGAGAGTGAAAACAGGGGAGTAAGAGAAACTTCAGGTTTGCCTCTATTATTCGCAGTTCTTTTTCGAGTTGGTTCCAGGTCTGGGACCTAGAGTGGATATCCTTCCTAGAGGACCACAAAATCCAGCTATGGCACATTGGATCGAGGTAATGAGATGGAACAGGGGAGGTAGGGTGTCAACACCCTACAATGATGATTTTTTCTTCTCGTGGCGGCGAAAAGTCATTTCTTTGGACAACTATCCCTATGTGGGGATCAATTTAAGAGGAGATCCAAATATGCCACTTCCACCAGGGACCGCCTACAGTGACATAGGTAAAATGTTTTTTTAAATATTTCATTTTTTTTTTGTATTTTTGTATTAAGGAACAAAAATATTTTTTGGATGGTGCTTACATACTAAGTAGACATTAGTGTAATCACAGACGTGGCTTCGTGATGGCCAGAGGGATTCCTTCGACATATATGGAGGAACTGGGGAGATGAGGTGACAAGAGGAGAAACAAAGAGAGTCCAAAAAAACGTGCAGGCAAACCTGTCTCGTTTGAAACAGAGGATTCCAATGGTTCAGGTAGAGGATCTACCTGAATCTATGCAACGACAGGTGGTTGGTGTACCTAGAGCGTGGGTGTGACTCTTCTGACATCTCTCAAATGTCATGGTTTACTACCATGACACACATCTGGTTCCACAGGTGTAGATGTTGTGGGATATTTATATCGGTTGTATATGTGTATTGAGGGTTTTAGCCCCAATTTTGTAATATAAACACCATATTTTGAAATATATATAAATGGATCTTCAGTTTTACTTATATCTTACAATGTGTACATTGATGTGATGGTTTTCTTTGATTTATTAATGTGAAAAATGCCAATCTAAAACATAATTAGCATAGGCATCGAATACATGATTAGAACTCCTAGGAATGTGATAATATGTAATAAAATCAAATTTCCATTCTAAAAGAGGTACCCATAGGAATCGACGGAGTAAAGAAGGATCACAAGCGTGGTAATGACCGTTCAACTGACATAATACTAATTGGGAATCCAAGAGAACTTCTAAAGAGAGAATTCCATACGAGATAGCATCGCGCAAAAGTTCTATGACGATGCCATATTCAGCCACATTATTCGTGGATGGCCCTAGGCATATGCAACCTGAAGACACCAACAACCCCTCGGGTGAGTAAACCACCCAAGCGGTGGAAGCCAAGTTCCATGTATGACATCTGGCTCCGTCTGCGAATCCTAAGTAGACCAAAGAATACGTTGACATCTGCCAAAAAAGGGAAAACTTGATAAGCAAGACAAAGACAAAAGCAAAGGAGAAAAATATGTATATACACTAAATTTACAGTAGTATACAAAGAGTTCCACCTAAGCCTAAGGCTCAATCATAGTACCTTTTCAAGTAGAGCCCATTTATGGGCTCATCCAACTTATTCCCTTCATAATCCTCTAACTCATAGGCTCCTTTTTCTAGAACACATCGCACGATGTAAGGACCGTGCCACATGAGTTTAAACTTGCCTACCCCTAGAGGTTCTTTGGCTTGATCATACAACAGGACAAAGTCACCCTCATCATACAACTGGGGACAGACATACTTGTCGTATTGAACCTTGACACATTTCTTATTCACCTCAATAGCCGTAAAGGCGTCTCGACGCTGCTCGTCAAGACTATCTAGGTGTATAAGGCATCTATCTAAATCTGAAGTGTCAGGTAGAAGCTCGACTACCAAATTAAGGGAAGGGATTTTAGATTCAACAGGAAGGATCAACTCCACACTGTGCACTAATTGGAAAGGGGAAAAATCGGTGGCAGTCTTAACCAAGGTTTGGTATGCCCAAAGCACGAGATATAGCATGATGTGCTAATTGGAATTACTCTGACTAACAGTTTTTTGCAAAATGGTCTTGAGAGACTTGTTGACAGCCTCTACATGCCCATTTTATTGGGGGTAATAAGGAGGTGAATGACCATGTCTAAACCCCATATTAGATGTTATTTCTACCATCATTTCATTTTGAAAGTGACTGCCATGATCAATGACAATCTTACTTGGGATACCAAACCGGGTGATAATTTGGTTGAACACGAAGAAGGCTCCATTCTTCCCATCGTATTTTATAGTAGGGATGGCCTCGAACCACTTAGTAAAGTAGTCTAAGGCCATGATAATGTGTTGATTCCCCCCAGCCGAAGTTGGGTTGCAATCAATGAAATCTACCACCCACTTGGTGAAGGGATCGACGGTAATGACTGGGTGAAGAGGGGATGGATGTGAGGGCATTTTTTGAGTGAACACCTGGCAGGGGTGAGACTTATTAACCGCTTCGATACAATCTTTAAAGATAGTAGGCCAGAAATAACCAACTTGCAGTAATTTTTGGGCTGTCGTAAGCCTAGAAAGGTTACCACCACAAGCCCCTTTGTCAAAATCGTTTAGGAATGACTCGGCTTCCTCATGAGTTAAGAAACAAGGAAATATATCATATATTCCTCATCTATACAAAGTGTTGCCGAAGATGGTATACTTTTTGTCTTGGTATCTAATACGTCGTTGATCATCCCATGAGAGATGTTGAGTGAACTTCAAGGTTTGAAGATATAAAACGATGTCTCCATACCAGGGGTCGGACGACGAGATAAGGAAAATGTGTTCGTTTGAAAACAAATCAACATGGATAACATCCTCATCTAATCATGGAAAATTAGATATTATCTTTGCTAAGACTAGTGATTTCTTGGACTTGGCCGAAGCGAACTCGATATCAAACTCTTGTAATATGAAAATCCATTTATTATATTTCCCCCCTATGATATGCTTAGTAAGGACGTATTGAAATGAATTAACATCGGCAAGAACCATAGTCTTGCAAAGTAATATGTAGTGACGTAAACGTTGGACTGCATGAATGCCATCCAAAGATAGCTTTTCAATGTGAGAGTAGTTAAGATCAGGACTGACTAAATTTTGACTAAGATAGTAGATGATGTGCTCATGGAGCTCATCATCCTCTTGAACTAGAACCATACCAATCGTCTCTTCAGATGCAACAATATTCAACAAGTAATCTCTACTGTAATCAGGAGAATTCAGTAGAGGGTTGATACTAAGGCTTTCTTCAAAGCATCGAAAGACTCTTGGTCTCACTCATCCTAGATAAAAGGGGTGTATTTCTTCAAGAGGCACATGAAACCCTTAGTGATATTGGCATAATTCACTATGAACCGATGTATAAAGTTATCTTTCCCATGTAAACCTTGAAGTTGTCTAATTGAGTGTGGGGGAGGCAACTGAAGTATTGCCTCAAATTTAAGAGGATCTACCATGATCCCAGTCTCAGAAACTAAAAATTCTAAAAGATGACTAGAATTGATGCAAAAGATGCATTTGTGAAGGTTTAACTGAATTCTATAGTAACGACATCTTTCAAAAACAAGCCAAAGGTGTGTAACATGATCCACTCTCTTGCGAGAGTGAGCAACAATATCATCAAGATAGGCTTCGACTATGTGCTTGAGATCATGAAAACTGAAAGTCACGGCATGTTGGAAGGTTACTCCGACGTTTTTAAGACCGAAAGGCATTTTCCGGTATGCAAAATTTCCCCAAGGACATATAAATGCTGTCTTGTGTTGGTCCTAAGGTTTGATCTAGATTTGGTTATATCCTGAAAATCCATCCATAAAATAAAATATCTCACTTCCTACACACTCATCGAGAATCTGATCAATGAAAGGCGTGGGGAAGTTATCTTTAGGAAAAGCCTTGTTCAGGTCGCAAAATTCCATACACACATGGATGGTTCCTTGATTTTTATTCACAAGAATGGGGTTGGATTCCTATTCAGTCAAAGGAACCAGGTAGATGAAGCCAACATTAAGTAGCTTCTCCACCTCTGCGTTAATAGCAGAGGCCTTCCTAGGATTTACAGCTCTAAGACGTTGTCGAACAGGTTTAGCATCCGAATAAGTTATAATCTCATGTTCTACAATACGAGGGTCGATCCTTGACATCTCTTCATATGAACAAGAAAATACATCTCAAAATTCTTTGAGGAGTTCGATGTAGATCAAAATTTATTCTGGCGAAAAATATGCACCTATATTTACATTTTAAATTTTTCTAGGGGTACGAGAGATATCGATAGTGATGGTAGGAGAAATACTCTCCATGTTTCCTTCGACATAAATTCCATGCTTATCAAGTGGAACTATGGCGTGACTAACTATCTCACTTAAGGTAGATCGAAAATCATCTTGCTCGATTCTTTCAAGACTTGGGAGAAAATAAGATCGATGATGCATGTCATCTCAAGGTCTCTTAGAACCATTCATGGCTTCGAGGATGGATTCATCCAAAGGAAAAGTTTCATATAATAAATCATGCTAACAAGAAAATGAGGTGGCCCATACAGGCCTAATAACAGGATCCTCCTCGTCTGTCGACGAGGTAACAGGATCGGGATCGGCGGAAAAGTCAAGAACAAATTGATACACAATCTTTGTTGCTGATAGTGGCATGGCCTTTCCAGCATGTGAATGACCTTCATATGGTGAAGTTAGGGAAGGTAGGGTCCATGGATCACTAAAATAGGAAGTGCAAAAAGGAATGGACCTCTCTGTTGAAGAAGGTCCATTATACATGGCGTAAACATGGTGAATCAGTGTCGAGAAGTTGAAAGTCCCCATAAGGGAATAATACATTCTAACACCGATATTCTCAGTTGTCGATTGAGAATTGTCAATCATAGGAATCGACAGTCCAACAAATGCATTAGGACTAGAGTATGCAAACGATAACTGGTTGATTGTCAGGATCTTCCCTTGATGAGGAAAACAAAGCGTATGGAAGACGGACGATATGAAAATGACCATATCATAGGTCCAATTGCAACCTAGTAACAAGTAATAATCAAGAGGTGCATCAACTACCTCTACCTCCACCTCTACCATCTTCCCACCTAACTGGACCGGAAAGGTAGGGAGAATACCATGAGGGTGGAAGGAATGAACGTCAAATGTAGTCAACATGTTCGATGAGTTGGAAAGGGTCGGAGAACCGAGAGCTTTCCAACAGACGAGGGACATCGCGTAGGTGGAAAAACCTTCATCAACAACTGCACATTTGATGGTATACTTGGAATACTCCACATGGATTTTAAAGCCACATGGTAAGGTAAGAGAAGCTTCACATCCGTGACATCAAACTTGATA
The DNA here is from genome assembly GCA_010110895.2 of Picea sitchensis. Classification (NCBI taxonomy): domain Eukaryota; kingdom Viridiplantae; phylum Streptophyta; class Pinopsida; order Pinales; family Pinaceae; genus Picea; species Picea sitchensis. The sequence goes on from SNQJ01S0012835.1 coordinate 136,410, forward strand.
GCTTTTGAGCCACTAGGTTCAAGAGATCATAAGGTAGAGAGTAAGGCTTTCCCTTGTGAGGGACACATCTGGATTACCTCCAAATTCGACATCACACAATGTGTTTTGCCCAGGTCCTCAACAATAGAGTATTTCTGGACAGCTCTAGCGTTAGGATTGTGGGTAGAGCGCTTAAGTAATCCTTTCAGAATATAAGGCAGTGGCTCTGGTTTCTCAATCTATAAGTGTTGATTAAGGTTGGTTGTCATTTATGTCAACCCTTGAAGAAAGACCTGTAGCACAAAGGTTTGGGTAATGGACCCAATAGTGTTTGATGTAAATATGACTCATTATCTTTTTTTCATGGTTGATAAGAAGTAAATATGGATGAACTCCAAAGTGGTCCCCTTATGGTGAAAGCCCTCACGGGAAGACACTTTGTGGAGTAAGAGAACCCATGCTTAATTGTGGAATAATGATACGAAGGAAAGTGAATTTTTCAGGGAAAATATCCTATATGGATATTTCTTTTCATGTCATTTCCGATGGTATGAGGAATGCCACATAATTCCTCATGGTTAGAGATTTATGGCCATGAGAAGTTGGAGACCCCAGGTTTGGGTAATGGACCCAAGTTTGTTTGATGGGTAATGGTATGAGTTATGATATATTTTCAGATAATACTAT
>SNQJ01S0012836.1:7384-41719 GCA_010110895.2 Picea sitchensis
TGGTGATGTATTCCTAGGAGATGACTTGACAACAAAAATCTTTGGATGTGGAAGGGTTAAGTTGCTGCTAAAACATGGAAGGATTAGAACACTCCCTGGGGTTCTACACATTCCAAAACTTGCCAGGAGCCTAATATCTGTAAGCAAGTTGGATGATGTAGGAGTGGATAGTGTATTTAGAAAGAACACTTGCAAGATGGTACAAGGGGAAATGGTGTTGATGAGGGGAGTTCGGTGTGGAAATTTGTACAATTTGTTGGGAAGAACTTATACTAATGGGTGTAAAAATTTTGTTGTCCTTGAGAAGACAAATAAAGAAGACAAGACCAATATCGTCCCTGAAAATAAGACCATGTTGTGGCATCAAATACTGGGGCATATTAGAGAAAAGGGCCTTCGAACACTACACGGTAAAGGCATGGTTGAAGGTATGTCTAATTGCACTTTGGATTTTGATTTCTGTGAACATTTCATATATGGTAAACAAAATCGTGTAAGATTCCCATCTGGTGCTACAAGAGCGAAGGGGATCTTAGAGTTGATACAAAGTGATGTGTTTGGACCTGTTCCTGTTCCATCCCTAGGTAAATTTGTGTATTATGTTTATTTCATAGATGATTTTTCAAGGAACACATGTATTTGTTTTCTTATAAATAAATCTAAGGTATTTGATAAATTTAAAGAGTTTAAGGCTCTGGTAGAAAATTGGACAGAGAATAAAATAAAGGTATTGAGAATAGATAATGGTGGAGAATTATGTGGAAATGAATTCGAAGAATTTTGTAAGAAGTGTGGTATAGAAAGGAAGAAGACTACTCCATACACTCCTCAGTAGAATGGAGTTGCATAAAGGATGAACAAGACACTGATGGAAAAATCAAGGAGCATGCTCATCGGTGTCGGGTTAGGACATGAATTCTGGGCAAAGGCAGTGGGTACAACATGTTACCTACTCAATCAATCACCTTCATCAAAGTTGGATGATAAAACTCCACACAAGGTATGGTCTGCAAAGAAACCCTCTCTTCAACATCTTAGAGTGTTTGGTTGTGATGCTTATGTACATGTTCCAAAGGAAAATAGGAGTAAGTTGGATAAAAAGGCTAAAAGTGTATCTTTATTGGTTATAAAGATGGTGTGAAAGGTTATAATCTTTGGATCCCATAAACCAAGAAGACTATTTACAGTCGAGATGTTGTTTTCAGAGAGGTAAAATATGTTTCCAAACAAGAATTCCTACCAATGCAAGACGAACCTGAGAAAATAGAGCTTGAGTTGGATGATGCAAAATCTGAATCATCTGAAGAAGAGGAAGCGGAAGAAGAAGAAGAAGAAGAACCTTATACCCCAGTATTGAGGAGATCAGTGAGAGATAAAAGGAAACCAGAAAGGTATATTCCACCTATTTTCTGTTCCAATTTTTCTTTAGCTATTACTGATGATAATCCCAAAACTGTCAAGGAAGCAGTGAATTCAAAGGATAGTAAACTTTGGAAGAAGGCCATGGTTGAAGAAATGGATGCCTTGGATAATAATGAGGCATGGTATATAGTTGAGTTGCTAGCTAGAAGAAAATCGGTTGGTAGCAAATGGTTGTTCAAGAAGAAGTTTAATTCACAAGGTAAAGTGGAGAAATACAAAGCTCGGTTAGTAGCAAAAGGTTATTCCCAGGTAGAGGGAATTGACTTTGGTGAGATTTTTTCTCCTATTTCTAAGTTAACTTATATTATATTTCTTTTATCTATTGTTGTTTCTTTTGATATTGAAGTGGAATAGATGGATGTGAAGACAACATTCCTACATGGGGAACTGGAAGAAGAAATCTACATGAAGCAGACAGAAGGCTTTGTAGTGAAGGGGAAGAAAGTGTTGGTCTGTAAGCTAAAGAAGTCACTATATGGTCTAAAGCAATCACCTAGGATGTGGTACCAAACGTTTGACACATACATCCTTGGATTGGGATTTGTAAGAAGAAGGGATGATCACTATGTATATTCCAAGAAGGTTGGTAATCACTTCATTTATGTAGTGTTGTATGTTGATGACATGTTGTTGGTAGGAAATAACATGGATGTTAATGACATGTTGTTGGTAGGAAATAACATTGATGTTATCATGAAGTGAAATCACAATCATTCCAAATTTGACATGAAGGATCTCGTGTTGCTGCTAACTTCATTCTGGAAATGGAGATTAAAGAGATCATGCAACAGGAAACTCCGGGTTGAATCAGAACATGTTGAGACAATATTGCGCAGGTTTAATATGCATGGAAGCAACCAGTCAAGGTTCCTATTCATATAGGTGTAAATTTATCTGCAGATCAGTGTCCCAAGACATAGGAAGAAGAAGAGGACATGTCCCATGTTCTGTATGCCAGTGCAGTTGGAAGTTTGATGTATGAAATGGTCTGTACTAGACCAGACATTGCACATGCAGTGGGAGAAGGTATATGTCAAAACTAGGGAAGGAGCATTGGAAAACAGTAAAGAGGGTCTTCAGGTATCTGCATGGCACTACCAATTATGGATTGTGCTACCAAGGAAGACCAGGATTGGATAGAGTGATGGACATACATGGATTTTTTTATGCAGACTGGGCTGGAGATATGGATCGTAGAACATCTACAAGTGGGTATGTGTTTAACCTATTTGGAGGAGAAATCAGTTGGATGAGCAAAAGACAGGCTGTAGTGGCACTCTCAACTACAAAAGTTGAGTACATGGAAGCCACTCATGCAAGCAAGGAAGAAGTATGGTTAAAATGATTGTGTTCAGGTATTGGGTTGGTACAAAAAGTAGTGAGATTAGATTGTGACATTCAGAGTGCAATCTTCCTAGCAAAGAACCCAACTTATCTTTCGAAGACAAATCATATTGATGTTCAATATCACTTTGTGAGAGACATGGTTGAGGAAAAGAAGGTGTTGCTGGAAAAGGTTGACACTTTGAAGAATGTTGCAGATTCATTGACAAAGTCTGTGAGAACAAAACATTTCTCCTGGTGTAGAGTAACAATGGGAATTGCTTCCCTAGATTTTTGACTATATGATCCCCTGGACCCCTGGATGCAAAGAAAACAACAAGTTGGAGAATGTTGGGTATGTGTTATATTCTTTGCATGTGTGTGTGTGGGCGCGTCAGATATGAAAACTGTGTTTGACAATCCCTCGTAGTAGTTCTCTATATGTGCCATGTGCATCAGGTGCTTTCCTAGGGGGGTCCTAGGGGGGGCAGGTATGCCCCCCCTGGTTACGTGCAGCGCCCCAATTTTGTTTTTTGGGCGGTTTTTCCTATTTTTTAGTAGATTTTGCTATTTTTAGCGGTTTACTAAAAATAATACCGGTTTTAGGGATTAGGGTTTTGGTATCTACAGAATACCTAAAACAATTGTATATATTGTATAGTGAATGGTGAAATTCCACATAATGAATATAGGAAAGGTTTTCCCAGGTGAGGGTTTCCGGTATAAAATCTATGTGTACTATGTGAATAAGTCATTGATTAAATTATGTTTTTCTTAAGAATCTATATGCATTGCTTTACTTCACAGGTTTAAAACTTACAACTAGGAACTGGAACTAATATTCAAAACTTTTAAAAAGGAATTGCCAACTATGCAAATTACTTCTCAAATAGAGCATCGGTACATATATCAACAGAGGAATTAACAACTCTGCAAATACTTCTCAAACAGTGTGTTAGAACTTGTCAACACAACCAATATTAACTCTTGTATTGAATAGTAACATATAGTGAATCATATTCATATATATAGTCACAACAAGTAAAAACAAAGTATTCTTATTTCTCCTTCATCATTATGTCATATTCTTGTCTATCCCCCCTCAACCCTCACAAAATATAAACCACCCTTATCTATCCCCCTCAACCCTATACCTTCAAGGTGCTAGAACAGGAACATGGAATCTCCATATTTCCTTTATTTTCCTCTTCCTGAAAAATAAAAAATTCAATCATTGTGGCATTTTCACTTTCCATTAGTGATTAAAAAAAAAAAATGTCGACGTTACTAGGAACTGGAACTGATCTTCAAAACCTTTAAAAATTAAACAATTACCAATATAAAAAGAGGAGTTAACAACTTTGAAAATAATTCTCAAAAAAAGTTTCGATACCAATATCGAAACAGGAATTAACAACTGTGCAAATATTTCTCAAACAAATCCCTATGCAAGTAAAATAATGAAAATGACCCCATGCTACTTTTTTAATTAAGCTCTAAGACCAAATTGGATGAAGGAAAAATTAATTATGACTACATTGAAAATTCATAATATTAGTGGAGGATAATAATGATAGGAAGAACATAATTTTTTTAATGTTGATTAATACAAAAATAGACAAATAAAAAGTCATGAAATATGATAACACAATTCACTTATGAAATATCCTTTTTGTTGGGACCAACGCTCGATGCATTTCTTGTCATGAGCATACTGTGGAGTGAAAAAACCATGTTTTGGATCAATAAGTTAATGATAAAATACATAATTTACATCCATAAACCATTCATTCAACAAACATGACAAAAAAAAACCACCCTTATCTATCCGCCTCAACCCTGTACCTTCAAGGTGCCAGAACATAAACTTGGAATCTCCATATTTCCTTTGTTGTCCTCTTCCTAAAAAAAATGACATTCAACCAGTGTCGAATCTCCACTTTCCATTAGTGATTTTTGTTTAAAAACCGCTAACCCCTTAATCCCTAGCCCTAAACCTCTAACCCCTACTCCCTAAAACCCCAATAACCTCTAAATCCAATTAGGACCTAAACCCCCTAAACCTACCTTAACCTCGAACCCCTTAACCACTAAGCTCTAATATATTCGTATCAACCCATAAAAAATTAAAATCTTAACCCCTAACCCCTTACACCATGTACCCCAAAACCTTAAACCCATTAACTAATAAACCATACCCTAAACCCTAATTAAAATCTACATCTTATGTCTACTTCTTCTCTTGTTAACTTACTCTCAATTTGTTCATGTGTACGTAGAATATATCCATAAATAAAAAATAATACATTATTTTCCTTCTACATTTAACATATAAACGTATACAAACAAATGTGCAATATAAAGACATATAATGAATACATTAACAAGGGACAATATTCATGCCCGCCTTCAAGGTGTCCATACTCACTACAATGTTTTTTAGTTGTTTTTATTAAAAGTCTCCTATTATAGCCCCTGCATTTTTTACAAGGGAAATAACATTTTCGATCACCTAAAGCCTTGACCAATGTAGATCTGAAGTCTCGGTCTTGTGCTCCTCGAGGAATGTTATGTGAAATTTTTCCTTACCAAACTTCCAGTGATGATTATCTTAAACACTCAACTTCAGTAGTTTAACTATTTTTAATGCAATTAAAAAAATGTATTATGACCTAAAAATATCCCTTATAACCTCTACAAACCATCGCTAGTATAGAAACAAAGTCGAACGTCTTTCAAATTTTTTTAATTATGTATCGCACTTTTTTCGGACTTCCGAGAGATGTTGCTTAACGAACAAAAATATTGACTTTGTCAAACATCAGTACATACATCATTGACATGGTCAACCATCGAATATTCAACAATCATTGACATGGTCAATCGTTGGATATCTGACGATAGTCTCTTTCATTGGATATGCGACGAACGTCGTGGATTTTTTAAAAAAAAGTACAAAAAGGAAACTAGAATATGATAGTACGACCAATTTATCCGTACTATCAGAGTACAATGTCATTTTTTCGCCTATATGCAGTAGTGATAGTGGTGGGGTCCCATTGGCACCCAAAGTTTTGGGTAAATATTATGTGCACGTAAAATAAATTTGTGCATGCATTTCAATTTTTGCGTAGACTCCAACAACTGCATAGTGGGTGACATGAGGTGCATTGGAAATTAATAATACATGGTGTGGATGATGGAATAAATAAAATAATCTTGGGGAAATACTCTCGAGTGATTACTTCAAGCAGCACGAGAGATCATGGAGAAGTAAGGACATGAGCTAGAAAGGTAGTTAAGAATTCCATGACTCCAAAGAGGGTATGTGGTTTGCATGCAACTGACAAGTATGTGGGACTGGAATTCATATGAGTGAGTAGGGAAGAAATGAAAATGACAGAGTGCTAGAGCAGAGAAGAAGATAAAAGGGATAAATGATGATAGAAAGAGAGTTACTCAGTTGGTTATCTAGGGATTGTTCGTTGTTGTCAATGTCCTTGAGCTCGCTCTGAGCCTATTTCTTGTAATGTGTCTGGTTGTTGGTTTGGGTATGTAATATCTATAGAGTATGAAAGAAAGTGCATTGAACTATGTAATGTAATACTAGGAAAATGTATAAGAGCATAGGGCTATGTTGTTGTCAATTCATGAGTTGCTTAATGTATGTTTGTGAATGGTTGAATGAAGATAATAAAAGATGCAATGATTCTTTCCTTATGATGTGTTGATCATGTGTCAAATGAATTTGTGTGTTGTTGTTACATATTATTAATCATTAAACATAATGCCACAAAATGTATGAATTCCAACCTAAATGGATTCTTTTGTATATAATCCTTCATCACCGACAAAAGGCCATATGGTCTCTATGATTCTCATGGCGTCTCGGGTGAGACATTATTCAGTCTTTGGGTGAGGATTGATATGTCTATTACTTGGGGTTTTTTTTGGTCAAATCTGGATGAACCCAAGGTTTTCAACCCATGAGAATTAAGAAAGATGTGCGCAAGTATAGAAAAATCCAACAATGCGAACTGGGAATTTTTGTACAGAGATATGCCTTGTTAAACTTAAACTCAATTTCCCTTCCAAATTCGGGAGTTCCATACTCACAAAAAATATTTACATAGAGAAAAATACCCTATAATAGGGGAATATGATGAAGTGAACTAGGATTCGATCACATTTCAAATAGAAAAATAATGATATTAATCAATCACTAAAACTGACAGTCACATGCATTAATTCCACAAACAGGAGGGTGAAATCAATTCCTCAACAAACAATTTTATTAACTTATTCATCCAAAATCTCACACACACCCATGACCTATATTATTTTCTCTCTCTCTAATCCCCTCACACTCTATGCACACTTTTTTTAAGATACATCAATTAAACTTATATATTCCACATGGGGATGATTCAAAAACCTAAACAAATAGGTTTGTATCTCATTATTTTTCTAAGTATCAAATCAATTACCCTATACATCTCCAACAATCAATTTATGCTAAATTTAGAGAAACTGACTCCTATAAAGCATGAAGGAGGTTAATAGGTTTTCCTCCCCATGTCTAATGAAACTAGAAACTTCTAGAACCTAAGATAAAATAAAATTTAAATTAAAATGATGCTCCAACATCAGACTCCGGAGGAATAAAAGATTGATTCATGGGATCCTTTCCATGAATGTCTTAATATTGGTGCCATGTTTTTAGATATATACTTCATTCATCCATGTCACATCTTCAAGTGGATGTTTCTTCCACTTTACTAAGGACTAAAAGTGCTCCTTTCCCCTAGTCCTCTTCAAAACCTTCTTGTCTGAAACTGATTCAATCTATTTTTGGATCTGTTGTAGGTAGTTTCTTCTCCCATTATATAGTCTACTCACTATCAGGTGAATCTACTAAAACTTTTTTTTCTTTTCCTTTTTAAGGATACAAGTCTGAAACATTGAAAATTTGAGAGATTCCAATGTTTTGTAGAAGCTCAATTTCATATGCATTGGAAGAAAAATTCCTCAAAATCCTGCAAGGTCCAATATTCTTTAGCTTCATTTTTCTGTATTATCTCTTGGGAAACTATTCCTTTATGTGTTTCAATACCAAATCTACGAATTCAAAATTTGACTCTCTTTTCTTCAAATCCTCCCATTGTTTGTACTTTTCGTTGCTTTCTTTTATCTTCTACTTAAATTGATCATGTAATTTTTGCATAACTGTAGACAATTTGTCACCATCAACACTCCTCACTTCTTGCTTTTCCAAATTCCTCAAATCATATATTCCTCATGGGTGTGTTCCATAGACGATGTGGAATGGAATTAAACTAGTGCTCGTGTTCGGTGAGTCATTATAAGAAAAATCTACTTGGGAAAGTACATGATCCCATTGCTTGGGATTTTCACTACTTAGAATTCTCAAAATGTTTCTGAAAATTTTGTTCACTACCTCTATTTTTCCATCAGTCTGCGGGTGGTAAGATGAGATAAAATAAATACTAGTTGCCAACTTTTTCCATAGTGTTTACCAAACATGTCCCACAAATATAGTATCCCTCTATGAAATTAAGCTCCTAGAAAGTCCATGTAATATTATAACTTCCTTGAATAATGCGTTTTCAATGTTAGTTGCATCACTTGTTCTGGTACAAGGTAAAAAATGTTCCATTTTAGAGAATCTATCCACAATAAAAAAATTAGAATCATTACCCTTCTAAGTTTTTGGAAATCCTAATACAAAATCCATACTTATTGAATCCCATTGTTTTATATGAATAGGTAAAGGATGATACAAAACAATGTTTTGGCTTCTTCCTTTAGCATGCTGACAAATCATGCATATTTCCACAAATATATTCACATCAAATTGCATACCTGGCCAAAAATAAAATGTATTTAATTGAAGAGAAGTTTATCTTCAACCAAAATGTCCCGCTAAGCCTCCACTATGCTTCTCCTTCAATAAATTATCCGTCATTGAACACTTTGGGATGCATAATTGGCTACCCTTGAACAATAACCCTTTCTGTACCATGTAATCCATCCATGGGATTCTGTCTCTACTTACTGGATTCTCACACGCAAGATATGCTTCTTTGAAATATGCATCATCTTTATATAATCCTTTCAAACCCAAGACATTCACTTGGAATTCCTAAAAAATAATGCTTCTCATGCTCAAAGTATTTTCAACTTTGTTATACTGCCCACTTATATGTTTGAGAATAAAAGTAAAATTTTGTAAAAATTCAACCCACTTGGTATGCTTGTGATTCAACTTTATTTGTTTGCTAATGAATTATAAGGCATGGTTGTCAATATACAAAACAAACTCTTTGGGCATCAAATAGTGTCTCCATTTCTTCAATGCTTGAACAAGAGCATAAAATTCTTCGTCGTATGAGGATTGTTTATGTTTATCATCATTAATGTTTTCACTATGGTAGGCAGTCGGATTACCTTTCTGAATCAAAACAACACCTATAGCAATCCCACTAGAATCACATTAAAATTGAAAAAAATTATTTAAATATGGTAGGACTAAGTTTATTTAAATATGGTTCCATAGTTTTGAATAAAGTTATCCTTTGGGAAGGTTCTCGGATCTCCTTGTTTGGATTTAACAAAAATCTCTTGATAAAAAAGGGTTCACCAACTTCAGGAACATCTTCTAATGGATTTGGATTCACATTGTCCCCCTTTTTGTGTGCAATATGTACACTTCCTCGACTTGTAGACGCATTTTCTAGACACTCATAATATTTATGACCATATTTGTTTCATTTATAGTTTCTTACTTGAAAATATCTTCCTCTACCTTTGGAATAAGATCTCCTACCTCTCGAATCATTACCTATGCTTGAGTTTTAATTTTGTATTAAGATGTCATATTCATATTTCTATCCTTGTGCTCGTCCTCATCCACTTTTTTGTCCTCTTCCTCTGAGACTTATACCCCTTCCTCATTGGATTTTTTTTTCTAGAAATATTCTCCTCTTCTTTTAAGTCAAACTAATATGTCTCTTCTATTGTCTGTAGAGACAAAAGACTGATCTCATCTTGTATATTAATTATTGACCCGTTGATATACCTAGCTACCTTATCTGGAGTCTCTTCTATATAACCAACTCTAATTTTTATCTTGTAAAATTCCTCAGTGTACTATCTAATAGACATTAATATATATTTTAAATTTTTCATTTTTCTAAGAAAAGTAAGTTGGTAATATTTAGGCATAAACTTGCCTTTTATTTTTTCCACAATTGTTGATTTTTTATTTTCCCTTTTTCTTCCTTTCAACTTGTACTCCATCCCACCAAAGAGATGCATGACCCCTTATTCTGATCACAACAAATTTAACTCTCTTCTCTTCATCAACATTCTCATAATCAAAATACTTATACATACCACTGATCCAATCAATCAATTCTTCAAAGTTTAAATTTCCTTCATACATAGGCACCCCCATCCTTGGTCTGGTAATTTCTCTCAATATTGATATGAGCAGTATTACTTCTATAGCCTATTCTCAAGGATCTACTTCCTCCTATGGAATATCTTCTTCTTATATGTCACTGATATCCCTTGTGTCAGCTCCTCTATGTTGTGTTGTCTCCATGGCTTCAATCTATGCTTGAAGTTTCCTCATTTCCTCAAGAAATTTAACATTAGAAATAGGTATTCCTCAACCTCATCCTTGTCTTCTAGATTTGAACGCCATCTCTTGATAGAGAAAATTTTATGTAGTACCTTCAGGAGAGAAAATTGTTGGATGAAAAAGAAAGAACCTTCCCATTCAAGCTCACCAAATGTTCATTCCAGTCCCTTAGACTATACCTATTTTGTTTTGCTATGGTACCAAAATTGACACAAGGATATACAGTCTGAAATGTTAATTGTAAAATATTTTAAATAAATTCAGTCATGAATTGTATTCATATCTACAGGTATGCAAATTTCTAGTAGCCATATTTAAATACTCTTCCTTGACTCCACACTACAGTTGTGATCATATGAAATTTAATTCCATTCAAACAAAGAACTTATACCTGCAAGTATGTCATCCTCAAAGGTAAGACTAGAAGTTTGATTCCACTGGAAATAATGAAAAAAATAGTCAAGATCTCCTCAACGGATATCGATGCTTGATTATGAGAAAGGACATCTATACAAACAATGACTTGGGTTCAATTTCTATAGAGATAATCATTTTCATAGGTTCCCATTGATTTATTTTTGTTGTTTACTCCACCAGGTAGATAATTGACAAAATATATCTCATGATATAATAGTTATATTACTATAGGTGTAGAGAAAATATCTGAGCTACAGTGGAGGAACCTTCAGAGATTTATTTCTTCTCACATCGATCTCCCAATTACATGAAAATTGATGTGAATTGGCAATCTTTGTACAAAGATACACCTTATTAAACTTGAACTTGATTTCCCTTCCAAATTATTTGGTTCCATGATCACACAAAATATTTACACATAACACAATACTAAAAAATAGGGGATTCAGATGAAGTGAAAAAATATTTGATCAATTTTTGACATGAAAATAGAATGGTATTAATCAATCACTAAAATTTACAGTCACAAGCATTAATTCCCAAAACAAGAGGGAAAAATAAATTCCTCGACAATTTTTTATATTAAATTATTCATCCAAACTATCACACACACACCCCTTACATGTCCACTCTGCTCTCTCTCTGGACCCCTAGCGCTCTCTAGACACTTTTCTTTAAGATGCATCAATTGAACTTATATATTACATGAGGAGATGATTCAAACCCTAAACAAATATGTTTGTATCTCATTATTTTGGCAAGTTTCAAATATATGTTGGAATATACTCTAATACTGAGAGGGGGGTGAATCAATATCAAACATATTTTACCACTTTTTCTCATCACCACTTTAATTATTCATTATATTATTAGATGTATAAAATCAACACCATATCATAGTACATATATATTAACGTGGAAACCCAAATGGGAGAAAACCACAAAACTTTCTTTATAAAAATGTGGTAGGCACCAACCTACTATTATAATGCTTGTAGAAACCAAACTATGGGAGACACCAATTGCCTTGACTGAGCACCAAATCAAAAACAATGTTTTAAGGCACCAACTTGCAGGAGACACCAATCCACTAGGTTGAGCACCAACTCAACAATAATGTTTTCAGGTGCCAACTTGCAAGAGACACCAATCTCCTTGGATGAGCACCATCTTAGCTCTTCTTGTAGGCACCAACTCACACATGTAGAATTTGTAGGAACCAAACTGTAGGGGACATCAATCCTCTCAAGAAGTCAATAATGTTAGATTGAATATTTTCTTCAAGGCTTCACTTGCACAAATATGTTTCTTTGTCTCTATTGTTCCAACATTCTCCACCATATTACATTCTTCATGAAATCATATATTCCTTAGACCTTGCACCTCCTATCCACCCTCACACATTCATTCTACCTTCTGATAACCTACGATATCTTCACCTTTCATTCACTTCTTGCTTCACTCTTCACACATCCATCACACCCCTTATATATATATATATTCTATCCCATACACCAACCATTTTTTCTCAACCAAATCATTTTGAACAAGTCAGTTGCAGGTTGATCGATTCTCCATTAAAGTAGGATACAAAACCCTTCATTAAAACTGGTCTTCGAATTCCTTCCATTGTACACAATTATTCACACATACCTTAATTCTTAGGATCCTTCTGATACGATCCTTGAACAAATAGTGATCATTGCTATGTTATCTATCCCATAAGACACACTATATATCCTTGAAGCACAACAACCATTCGATCATTTCTTCATTTGATCACAACTATTTGATTTGGATCTCCAATCAATCTCCTCCGTTGATCTGTGATCACTTTTATCGAGACCACCGGGTATCCTTGGTTTACCATGACCATGCTTAATTATGCTTGATACATTAATAATGAAATGATACATTAATGTATTAATGTATTGTATAAATTAAATTATTAATTTACATTATTGTATAAAGTAACCTATTAATTGATTGATACATTAATAATGCAATGTATTAATTAATTTATACATTAATGCATTATTAATTAATACATTGCTAAAGTATTAATACATTATTACATTACTGTAATGTATAAATTAAATTATTAATGCATTAATATATAATGTAACATATTAAAGTATTAATACCTTAATAAATATATTATTAATGTAGTAATACATTTATAATAGATTTATTGAAAATGATCATGGTTGACTATGGTGACCTTGACTATGGTTGACTATAGTATAACATGGTCATGCATGAAAAGGGTGAATATATTTGTAAATTAAAATATCAATATAAATAATGAAATGTTTACAAAATGGTTGACCATGGATGACCACGTTAACCATGACCATTATTGATTGTAATTGACTATGGTAGACCATGACTCCATGGTTAAACATGATTGTGAATATGGTTGACCATGACCATGGTTGATTATGGTAGACCATGACCATGGTTTCTTATGATTGACCATGACAATGACCATGACCATGGTTAACTTTGTTACATCTTGGTTGGCTTTGGTTTACTATGGTTGACTGTGGTTGACTATGGTTAAATATGGTTGACCTTTATTGATCATGACCATGGTTAATTGTGGTTGACCTTGTTTTATGATGACCATGCTTAATTATGGTTAACTTCAATAGAATTTCCTTTGAATTTGATTTTCTATCATTGACTATGGTTGACTATGGTTGCACATTACCATGACCATGGTTGATTGTGGTTGAACTTGACCATGGTTGAACATGGTTGACCATGTGTTACGAGGAAAATCTCTCTATGGCTAGGGGAAACCCACAACAGATGGAATGACACCCAGAAATCAACTCTAATCGCAAGTATGCTATATAAGTGAAATGATAACAAGACAAGGCTAGAATCCTACCTCATCTAGACTATCGAAGAAGACCACCATTGAGCATGCAACCCAAATCTTTATACCTTCGACTTGTACTCAAAAACCAAGATACACAAACATCTAGTGATAATATATAATTTCAACATATAAATTAGCATAATCCATTAACATACATGAAAAATACACCCATGGAAAGTAATTCAAATATTTTCAAGATATCAATTGGACGATAAAAGAGTATTTCTATTAAAGTAATAAACATAAGTACATAGGTGAATTTTTTTTATAATGACACATATAAGAACTGAGAAACTAAGTCCCTCCAGCTAGGCCTCCACCACTTTAATCATCCACAAAGGCAAGCTCATATGTGGGATTCATTGAGGTTCTCCATCACAAAGTAGGAACAACTTTTGGAATGAACACAAGAAGTTCATACTTTCAAGGACAAAGGGATGCATACTCAATATGAAGTGAAATGTTTGAGAACCAAACCCGATGTACATGGGATGTAATGGAGAAACCTATGTATAAACTTGTTGTATAACTAATAAGGTGCGTATATCTACAAAATATATATTTTAGCTCTAGAGTGAACAAAAAGGGGACTTCAAGTCTGCAGAGGGAAATGGAAGGTCATCTAATAAAGATTCATGGAGTGAGGAAACTTTTGATGTAAAATATGCCCCCTAATGTGTGAGGTCAGAGAATTGTCTGCGATGGTCGAACTACATTATAATTACAAGAAGTGGAGTAATGAAGACTCAGCTGGAAGTACTAGTTACTCATGAGAATATTACAATCCAAAATGACCTTGTACACATGGATGCCAATCTGAATTACACTATAGATCATTGTGGATATATATCAAATAATTTTTCATGGCCATGAATAGGCAATACAAAGTGGACATACACCATAGGTTTTCATGGTCACGAACAAGACACGGTGGATTCTAGTCTCAAAATCAATTGAAGATATATGTATACATGGAAGTACAATATGGTCTTCTATGATCACTGAAGTCATATCAGTATTGTTCCAATGAAATGCATCAACAAATATGGGATGATGCTACTGTAATATGGAGGTCTTCAACACTGTCCACCAAAGGTGCAAGTATACATCATGTGAATAGAGGAATTGAGGTCGAACACGATGAGACTTCATTTGATTACTAGTCATTAAGGTATATCGTTAACAAGTGCGAGACAACCCAATTATAATGAAAGTAAGTGTCAAGGCACTGAGTAAATTCAGCAAGTGTGAATAAAGGTGTTGAGATCGAACACGTGAAGAATCCATCAATCATGAGACATTGATGTATTCCCAACTATTGATGACGGGAGAACCTGCCACTGATCATTGCAAGCCTCTAGGTACTCATAGGACTCTAGGTCTCGTTTCAAGAATAGATGAGCTAAAATCGATGGAAGGAGACTCGCTGAAAGGAGAGAATTAAGGTATCTCTCATCATCCATCATGAGGTACAAAGAAATAACTTGATGATTAGGAGGAGCTCATACAAATAGGATGTTCAAAAACCAACGACCATGTGTGTCTCTTTCATGCACCAGATGCAAGTAGTTTGTGAAAGAGACCCTCTGAATAACAACCAATACGAAACATTTACGACAAAGGTGTGGAAACCACAAATAGAGATAATGGAATCCAAGACACTGCATGAATCACAATGTGTTAATATATTTCTTGTCTTTGAGCACAATGAAAACCCCCCATTCGTCGACCAATGAGGAGATGTCATCTTCTAGGTTCAATGTTACCTACCAATGATAAAAGTAGGCCTAGGGTGCAAGGAAAAACAACAACTTTATGTGATTTTGAGATATACTGAGGGTATGGCTGACATGAAAAGTCAATATTTCAGAGGAATGGACAACACGAGTCTTTAAATTCCTTTGAACAAGAGCATGAGTCATATGGATAACTCAGGCAACATAGACTTGATAATGATCAAGTGGCTGACCTTGTTTTATGATGACCATGCTTAATTATGGTTAACTTCAATAGAACTTCTTTGAATTTGATTTTCTATCATTGAATATGGTTAACTATGGTTGCACATTACCATGACCATGGTTGATTGTGGTTGACCTTGACCATGGTTGAACATGGTTGACCATGTGTTATGAGGAAAATTTCTCTATGGCTAGGGGGAACCCACAATAGATGGAATGACACCTAGAAATCAACTCTAATCTCAAGTATGCTATATAAGTGAAATGATAACAAGATAAGGCTAGAATCCTACSTCAKCTGGACTATCGAAGAACACCACCATTGAGCATGCAACCCAAATATTTATACMTGTGACTTGTCCTCAACAACCAAGATACACAAACATGTAGTGATAATTTATAATTTCAACATATAAATTAGCATAATCCATTAACATACATGAAAAATACACCCATGGAAAGTGATTCAAATATTTTCAAGATATCAATTGGATGAGAAAAGAGTATTTCTATTAAAGTAATAAACATAAGTACATAGGTGAATTTTGTTTGTAATGACACATATAAGAACCGAGAAACTAAGTCCCTCCAGCTAGGCCTCCACCACTTCAATCCTCCACAAAGGCAATCTCATATGTGGGATTCAATGAGGTTCTCCATCACAAAGTACGAAGAGCTTGGGGAATGAACACAAGAAGTTCATACTTTGAAGGACAAAGGGATGCATACTCAATATGAAGTGAAATGTTTGAGAACCAAACCCAATGTACATGAGATGTAATGGAGAAACCTATGTATACACTTGTTGTATAACTAATAAGGTCCGTATATCTACAATATATATTTTAGCTTTGGAGTGAACAAAAAGGGGACTTCAAGTCTACAGAGGGAAATGGAAGGCCATCTAAGAAAGATGCATGGAGTGAGGAAAAATTTGATGTAGCATATGCCCCATAATGTGTGAGGTCAGAGAATTATCTGCGATGGTCGAACTACATTATAATTACTAGAAGTGGAGTAATGAAGACTCAGCTGGAAGCACTAGTTACTCATGAGAATATTACAATCCAAAATGACTTTGTACACATGGCTGCCAATCTGAATTACACTGTAGATCAATGTAGATACATATCAAATAGTTGTTCATGTCCATGAATAGGCAATAAAAAGTGTACATACACCATAGGTTTTGATGGTCACGAATAAGACACGGTGGATTCTAGTCTCAAAATCAATTGAAGATATTTGTATACAATGAAGTACAATATGGTATTCTATGATCACTAAAGTCATATCAGTATTGTTCCAATGAAATACATCAACATATATGGGATGATGCTACTGTAAGATGGAGGTCTTCTACACTGTCCACTGAAGGTGCAAGTATACATCATGTGAATAGAGGAGTTGAGTTCGAACACGATGAGACTTCATTTGATTACTAGTCATTAAGGTATACCRTTAACAAATGCGAGACAACCCAATGAAAGTAAGTGTCAAGGCACCGAGTAAATTCAACAAGTGTGAATAAAGGTGTTGAGATCGAACACGTGAAGAATCCATCAATCATGAGACATTGATGTATTCCAAACTATCGATAGCGGGAGAACCTGCCATTGATCATTGCAAGCTTCTAGGTACTCATAGGACTCTAGGTCTCGTTTCAAGAATAGATGAGCTGAAATCGATGGAAGGAGACTCGCTGAAAGGAGAGCATTAAGGTATCTCTCATCATCCATCATGAGGTACAAAGAAATAATGATTAGGAGGAGGTCATACAAATAGGATGTTCACAAACCAACAACCATGTGTGTCTCTTTCATGCACCAGATGGAGGTAGTGCGTGAAAGAGACCCTCTGAATAACAACCAATACAAAAAATTTATGACAAAGGCGTGGAAACCACAAATAGGGATAATGGAATCCAATACACTACATGAATCACAATGTGTTAATATATTTCTTGTCGTCAAGCACAATGAAAACCCCCCAGTCAACGACCAATGAGGAGATGTCATCTTCTAGGTTCAACGTTACCTACCAATGATGAAAGTAGGCCTAGGGTGCAAGGCAAAACAACAACTTTATGTGATTTTGATATATACTGAAGGTATGGATGACATGAAAAGTCAATATTTCAGAGGAATGGACAACACGAGTCTTTAAAGTTCCTTTGAACAAGAGCATGAGTCATATGGATAACTCAGGCAACATAGACTTGATAATGATAAAAAATCTTGCGACATATAAGGAATCAACAAATTCTCCATAGGGACTGGAAGAATAACCAATCAGAAGATTGAAATCTAAGTAACAATCTCATCTTCCTAATTTCATGTTATACCCAAAAATTGGATGAAAATGGACTCAAGATTTTGTGCTATGTTCAAATGTGACACAACTTCTTCCGATAGGGGATACTATTATTTTCCTGCCTATCTATTTTTGTTTTTTCATAAGCAAAGAAATGTTATGATACAAGAGAGGAAACGAGTGTCACAAGTTAGAAACTAGTTCCAAGCAGTGGAACATACCTATTCTCAATTCAAGGAAGTGCATGCGGGGCATTGACACTCGAGAGAATGTTTCCTCTACGGGTAAAGGGTTTCAAGCTGTAAAGGATATATGGAAGGTACTTCTTTGCTAGTGATGAGAAATGCTGAGTCAAGGGGATTATAGCGAGAAAGTGGGAGACGAAAATAATCTCAATAATGCAAGAAAGATGATGGAATGCAATTACAACTTAACCCAAGATTTCCTTTTTCATAGATTTAGTCCCCTAGGCCTGAAAAAACTATCAAATAAAACCCAGGAGAACTCTTCTAGCCAATGGTGACTAGAGTATTAATTTTTCGTAAGTAGTCTACTTGGTCCATAAAAGTGTTAAACTTATACCAAAATAGATGTCCTTTCAAAACCATTTAACGAGTGTGAAAGAGACAAGTTCACTTGACAATCTTTTCATTTTTTCGAGAGTTGGAAAAGAGCTTAACCAAGGCTCGGGGAGTCCCATAGGTAAAAGTCAGAATGCTCATGAGCAAGAAAATGGGGTTCAAACTCAAAGTCATATTGGGACTATAAGGAACTCTCAGTCCTATGGAATAACTTCTGCATGGGCACTGAATGACAAAAAGGCTCTAACTGGGGTACCCGTGTTTGGTAAGTCTCTACCACTTAATAATGACACTTCTTGTAGCAGTGAGAAGGTTATGTGTCGCTAAGAAATGGGTTCATGCCTAGGGTGTATGATTCATGGTCATAGGACGATGAAAGAATTAAAAGTGGAGTCAAAACCTATCATGTATGTCGATGAAAGAATATACCTACCAGAGGCATGAATAGACAATATGATGCAGGAAATCCGTATAAAACCATGGATAAAACCACTAAAAACCAAGTATTTCCAATGCGCAATTATTCCATAAGGCAAAAACTAGAAAATAATAACATAAAACTATACAAAGTGGGTAAAAATGTTCTTTTAATATTAAAAATAATAATTTTACCATACCATTTGAGATTTTCACCCACATAGTGATTTTGAGGCCATTTTACCCACGATCTTCCGGTGGTGATTTTGGGAGATACTATCAATGAAATCAGAAAATGTCTAGACCAAGTGAGTGCCCAACACATTTAATTTCATTTCAATGGTTTAGATTTAAGTTTTAGTTCCCATTGTTTTGAGTATTAGGGGTCGTTACATAGAAACTAGGGTGTCTGCGGGTGACAAATCATAGGGTCTCGTATATGACCCTGTATACATGGGAAAATTGAAGCCCAGATGTGTATATGGGGCCCTATACATGAATTTCATACGTTTTCCTGTGTATATGTCTGTGAACACGTTTTTGAAGGGGATTAACTAAAAAATTGATGTTTCCTTTGCAATATAGTTATTGAATGGAGGGAAAGGGAGCATGAGGAGATATATACAACAGTAGAAAGAGATGCACATGCCCAAAAATCTTTGAAACAATGTGGACTTTAAAACTTTTGAGCTCTCAAAGGAATGAGGGCTCAAGTGCGATTACTCCAATTATGGGTAAACTATTGGGATCCAGAGACAGAGTCCTTCAATATCGATGGAAAACCATTGAGGATTGAAGTGGACGACATATAATTTATCATAGGATTGTCTCATCAGGACGAGGTGGTGAATCTTAAGGCCCAAGGGGATGGAGGTGGTATTACTATGGAGGAGTACATTTCCACCCACTGTGTTGTAGGAACAGATAAAGTAGGGATCAAAATCCCAATCAGGGTGATCGATAACTTGAGTTTAAATATCATCATGCTTGTACTTACACAAATATCAAGGTCAGCCTCACTACACCAAGAATCAAGGCCACTCATGTTATATGCAGTTGAGTGTTTGAGACCCATTGTTTATGACTGGTTTACCTCACTACTAGCCAACATGAAGATCCATTTTACGTATTGCAAACAAGGGTGAATGAGGAATTTTGGAGTTTCATCCATAATTTGTAGTTTTTTCTTCGAGAAGGTTCCAGGTTTGAGCCATAGAGTAGAGATTAATCCACATGGACAGCGTGATATAGCCATGTCACAATGTACCGACGTGATGAGACAGATAGGAGTTTGTATGGTTCCAACCCCCTACAATGATGAGTTTTTTTTCTGGTGGTACCGACATGTCATAGCCATCGATGACATCCTTACAGAAGGATCAAATACAGAGGGGACCCTGACATGCCATTTCCACCAGGATCCACCTATAGGGATATTGGTAAGAAATGGTTTTTATATATTTCATTTTTTTTGTTTTTCAATTTTGATAAAGGAAAAATAAAAACACAAATATTTTTGTATGGTATCAAGAATTAACAATTTCTTTGTTACACAGACGTAGGTACTTCATGACTAGAGGGATTCCCATGACATCGGTGAATGGGCTGAGGAGATGATATAGTAGGTGGGGACACAGAGAGAATGATACAAAATGTGTGGGGGAACCTATCTCGATTGACACGCATGATTCCTATGGTTCAAGTGGAGGATTTGCCAGAGGCGATGCCATGACATGTGGTGGGTGTACCCCATGCGTGGGTGCGAATATTCTGGCATCTTGAAAACTCCATAGTGTTCTATCATGAGACACACTCGGAACCATAGGCATAGATTCCATTGTTATGCTATGTACCAGACATATATGTATTTTGAGTGTGTGAGCCCCATTTTGTACTACGACACCATATATTTTGGACTTGAAAGGATGAAATATAAAAAAAAAATCGGTCTTCGGATTTACTTATATATGTTACAATGTATAAATGTATGAATGTGTTTTCTTTACTTAGTTATGTGACAAATTCCAATATAAAATGTAATTAGCATATGCATCAGATACTTGATTGGAACTTGTAGGGATCTGATTATAAGTAAGAAAATCAAAATATCGTTCCAAAATTTGTACTTGGAGAATTGTCAGAGTAAAGTAGGATCTCTCACATGGTAACTACCATTCAACTAACATACGACTAACTTAGAGTCCAAACGAACTTCTAAATATATAAAACCATGTGAAATGTCATCACGTAATATCTCTATACCGACACTATACTCAACCACAGTATTCATTGATGGCTCCAGAAAACTGCCACCTGAAGACAACAATTGTCCCTTAGGTGAATAGATAACCCAAGTGGTAGAAGACATGTTCCATGTATGATGACTGGCACTGTCTACGAATCCTAAGTAGATCAAAGATTTTGTTGACATCTACCAACCAAGGGAAAGATCAATAAGCAATTTTATGAGGCAAAGAAAAGATAAATAAGTATATACACTAAGATACACTAATGTACAAAGGTCATGCCCGTGTTTGTGGGCTCAGGAATAATACCTTTTAAGGTAGAGCCCATTTTCGGGCTTGTCCAACATGTTCCCCTCACTATCCTCTAATTCGTAGGCCCCTTTCTCTAAGATACATCGCACAATATAAGGACCATGCCACATGGGGTTGAACTTACCTGCCCCCAATAGTTTTTTGGCTTGGTCATAAAGGAGAACCAAGTCACCCTCAACATATTTTTGGGGACAAACATACTTATCGTATTGAACCTTAACTTTTTGTTTATTTTCTTTGATAGTCGTAGAGGAATCTCGATGCTTCTCATCAAGGTGCTCTAAGTGCACGAGGCATTTTTCAATATCGGATGTATCAGGTAGGAGCTCAATAGCCATTTTAAGAGAAGGGATTTCACATTGAATAGGAAGAATGGACTCCACACCATGTAATAATTGTAAAGGATAGAAACCAGTGGAATTATTTATCATAGTTTGGTATTCCCAAAGTGTAGGGTAAAGCATCACGTTCTAGTCAGATTTACTTTGGCTTATCGTCTTCTGAAAAATGGTCTTGAGATATTTATTCACAACCTCTACCTGTCCATTTTCCTCGGGATAATAAGGGGAATAATGACTGAGAGTAAAACCTAGTTTTGATGCTAACTCTGACATCATCTCATTTTGGAAGTGACTACCATGATCAATGACAATCTCTTTTGGGATTTCGAGCCAGGCTATAATCTGATTGATCACAAAAAAATTGTAGTGTTACCATCAAATTCAATGGTAGGCATGACCTCTTCCCATTTAGTAAAATGATCAAAGGCCACAATAATATTATGCTTCCCCCTAGTTGAGGCTAGGTTGCAGTCCATGAAATCCAACCCCCACTTAGTGAAGGAACGAAAATGATGACTATATGAAGAGGGGTTGGGTGCAAGCACATTTTGCTACTGAACACCTGGCAAGGGTGACACGTTTTGACCGCTTCAACGCAATTTTTAAAAATTGACGGCCAAAAATAACCAACTCTCAATATATTTTGGGCTATCACAAGCCGAGATAAATGACCACCACACGCCCCACTATGAAATTAATTGAGAACAACTTCAACTTCTTTGTGAGTCAAGAAACGATGCAAGATATTATCCACCCCTCGACGATACAAAGTGTCACCGATAATAAGGTAGTTCTTATCTTGATGATGTACACATCGTCGATCATCTCTCAAGAGATGTTGGGATGGATTCAAGGTTTGAAGTTAGATCAAAATTTCTCCATACTAGGGGTTCTAATATGATATAAGGAAAATATGTTCATCCACGAATGAATTTTCATGAAAAATGTACTCATTCAGTCTAGGGAAGTATGACATCAATTTGAAAAAAACTAGTGATTTCTTGGATTTCTCTTAAGCAAAATCGAGATCAAATTCTTGCAGAATAACAATCCACTTATTGTATTTTCCCCCTATGATAATCCTGGTAAGGACATACTGAAATGTATTGATATCCGCAACCATGGTAGTTTTATAGAGTAATATATAATGTCATAATCTTTGAACCGCATGCCCAACGACTAAGAATAGCTTCTCTACATGAGAGTATTTGAGTTCAAGACAAACTAGACTTTAACTAAGGTAATAGACAATGTGCTCATGGATCTCATTTTCCTCCTGAAAAAGTACCATACCAACCATCCCTTTGGACGCAACGATATAAAGAAAAACATATCCACTGTATTCTGGGGGCTTCAGTAGAGGCACCAATACCAAGGATTTCTTAAGAGCATCGAAGGATTCCTGGGCTCGCTCATCCCATATGAAAGAAGTGTCCTTATTCAAAAGACACATGAAACATTTATTTATATTTCCATTGTTCACTATGAAATGACACAGGAAGTTAGCCTTCCCCTGTAAACCTTGAAGTTGTTGAATGTTGCACGGGGGAGGAAACCAAAGTATTCCTCAACCTTCATAGGATATACCATGATCCCATGATTAGACACTATGAATCCTAAAATATGAACAGACCTAACACAGAATATGCACTTGTGAGGGTTCAAATAGATGAGAAAATAACAACATCTCTCAAATACTAATCGAAGGTGAGTTGAGTGATCTACCCTCTTGCGAGAGTGAGCAACGAGATAATCTAGGTAAGCTTCGACGATATGTTTAATATGGTGAAATGAAAAGGTTATGGCATGTTGGAAGGTTTCTCTGACGTTTTTAAGACCGAAAGGAATTTTACGATATGCAAAGGTACCCTAAGGAAAAATAAATGTCGTCTTGTGTTGATCCTCAATTTTGATCTAAATTTGATTATAACCCGAAAATCCATCCATGAAGGAAAATACTTCTCTTCTTGCACACTCGTCAAGAATATGGTCAATGAAATGAGTGGGTAAGTTATCTTTAGGATAGGCTTTGTTTAGGTCCCTAAAATCCATTAATACATGGACGATTCCTTTCTTTTTTTCTATGGGAATGGGTTTGGACACCCATTCGGTCAAGGGAACCGGGTCGATGAAACCAACATTGAGTAGCTTCTCTATTTTTTCCATAATAACACGGGTCTCCCTAGGATTAACATATTTAAGACATTGTAGAATATATTTAACATTCATATAAGTTTTATTTTAATGCTCAACAATACTGGGGTCGACCCCTAACATCTCTTCATATGACCAAGCAAATATATCTCATAATTCTTTGAAGATATCGTTGTAGAACTGAATTTCTTCAGGTGAACAATTTTCACCTATAGATACATTCTC
Source organism: Picea sitchensis (assembly GCA_010110895.2). Classification (NCBI taxonomy): domain Eukaryota; kingdom Viridiplantae; phylum Streptophyta; class Pinopsida; order Pinales; family Pinaceae; genus Picea; species Picea sitchensis. The sequence continues at coordinate 31,650 of SNQJ01S0012836.1, forward strand.
GATTTTACCAGGGGTATGAGAGATGTCTTTCATGATGGTAGGAGAAATATTCACCATGTTTCCTTAGGCATAAATACCATGCATATCTAATGAAACCATAGGGTGACCGACCATATCATTTAAGGTAGATTTAAATTCATCATGTTCAATCCTAAAAATCTCCGAGAGAAAATGGGATCGATGATGCATATCATCCCAAGGCCTATTAGGACTAGACATGTCCTCTAAGATGGCTTCATCCGAATTTAAATTATTGTTGAGGAAATCATGTGAACATGATGATTGATCAGCCCATATGGGATCTAAAACTAGATCCACCTTGTCCATCCATGAGGATGAAGGATCCATGTTAGCGGTAGTGTTTAAAACAACCTGAAACGAAAATTTTGTTGCTGACAATGGAATTTCCATCCCAATGTATGACTGACCTTCATACGACATAGTCAGGAAAGGTGGGGTCCAAGGGTCATTGAAATACAAAGTACGGAAAGGAACGGACCTCATCGATGAAGAATAATCACTGGAAATAACATTAATATGTGCAATTGGTGCTGTGAAATCAAAACCACCCATCAATGAGGAATACACCCTAACACCAACATTCTCATTTTCCTACTGCGAATTATCAATAACAGAGACCATAGTCCCCGATGATGCAGTAGGTCCAGGATGCGCAAAGGAAAATTGGTCTAAACAATAGTTGTCATGGCATAAGACCAATTACGTCTAATAAAAGGTTGTATTCAAGGGGTGCATCAACCACCTCAATGTCGATCTCCACATTCTTTCCTCTCAATTGGATTGGGAAGGTGGGAAGGATACCATGGTGTCAGAAATAATTCCCATCGAATTCAGTTAACATGGTTATGGATTGATACAAGGGCAGAGAGCCAATGGATTTCCAACAAGATAGAGACATCACGGATGTCGAAGCACCTTTATCAATGACAATACTCTTGATGGTAATTTTCATGTACTCCACATGGATTTGAAAGGTCATGTGGTAAGGTAAGTGAGGCTTCACATCCTTAATGTCTAACTAGTTAAAATTTGAGACAAATGGGTCTATAGCTTCTAACGCAGATAATAAGGAATTCCTCTATGAGGGACACATCTAGAGAACCTCCAAAGATGACATCGTGCATGGGGTTTTGGCCCAAATATTCGACAAACGAATAATTTTGGGAAGCTCTAGAATTAGGATTGTGGGTAGAGCGCTTGAGTACTCCTTTTAGAATACGAGACAAAGGCTCTGGTTTTTTTATCTGCAAGGGTGTTTCCATGGGATGAGGAGCCTCTGGACTTAAAACAATCTGTGAAGAACTATAATCATGATATCTAGTGGCTACATCAATCTGAGACTTGACCATGTTAATGCATAGATGACCACCTTCATGTCTCGGTAGGTTTTGAATCCCACTCGATGAATTTCAAGTGTTAGAGATCTCCGAGGTCATATTATGATTATGCGTAAATGGGTTGGTCAACACAGCAAGTTGCTGCTGCATGATGGGCCTAGCTTCCTTAATTTTGGGGCATAAGTGAGTAAGGTGATCATATTTATAAATTTTACAAGGAAAATTCACCTTTCTCTTCTCTTTCTTTCCTTCACCAGCATCATTATTCGATTTATCATTATTACTGTCATCCCTAGATTTATTATTGTTAGTTTTCCCACCCTTACAATTATTACCTCATTCTTTCTTCTTGTTACCTCTTGGTTGTTGGTTACAATTTGGGTTCGACGACGACTTCATAGAATGAACATTCATCAACTGGGTGGTAGTGGAGGAAGAAGTCGAAGCTTGTCCTACTATAGGATGTCTTAGAGACAAATCTTTCAACTAGTTCGTCACCAAGTTTGTAGTCTTGGCACTTTAGTAACCTATGATGCCATCGGCATGAGGTTTGGGATTTTATGTAGGATCATAGTTTGATCATGGTGCATCAGGGAGAATTTCATAAATAATCCCAAATTGAGAATATATGAGGTCCAAATGCTGGGCTTTGAAGATAGCTTCTTCCTCACAAGTCAATCCGAATGTAGAAACATCCTTCAAAATATAAGGCAACAAAGACTTGAGGAACCATTCCAATAGGAAATTTGGAGAAATGTAGGCCTTAATCAACCTCTTCCATATATGCCACTTTTGTATATGATATAATATATAAGTGGCTTTATCTTTCTGAAAAGTCGATAAGATTTTTAGGTCGGCATCATAACGAACCGATAATTGGAAGTGGTTGAGAAAAACCAACACCATCTAATTGACATTTTTGTATGTTCCCCTAGGTAGCTCAATGTAACACTTTGTTGTGACCCCCATGAGGGTGCATTGAAATAGACTCAAATTAATATAATCATAATTAAGGGAGTTATATGAGCACTAGAGGTGAAAAGTAGTCACATGGTCACCCAGGTCCTCACTAGTTTTTCCTTTGAATTTTGGAATGTATGAAGGAAGCTTAGTGGGGATGGGGTCCATGACAGATCATGATACATAGGGCCATTCATTAACTTTTATAGTTCTGAAATATTTGGTATGGCCAGAAAAGGGAGACGGGGTTGTAGTGTTTGAGCCCATGCTCCCGAGAAAGATTGGGGCTGAGGGATTGCAAACCATCCAGGGTTCTGGTATAAAGCATGGCCCTATCTAGTAGAATAATATCCTCCTTTGAACTGACTCATGAAGGTTTGTAAGGGCACGATACACACGTTGAACCTAGATGAAGGAACTCAATGATGTGGGTTTCCCATACCATGAATCTCAATCCCTTCGGATGGAACACCAGAGAAAAGAGGGGGAGTCACCATAATACAAGTATTCATCATAAATTAGAGTGGAGGAAGAGGGAATGATAGAAAAAATGTAAGAATTAAACTGACCAACCATTTGAGCACTCCATCTTGGGGCGCTGAATTTCAAAGAGATGGTATTCTTATAAATTAATTTTTCACAATGCAATCTCTACCATTTCAATGAAGTGAAATCTTTCCAAATGTGTCAAAATCAATGAAAAGTAATCAAAAGTTAAAATTCCATAAGTACAATGAAAATAAGAAAATATTTTTTTATTTTCGATATAATGAAAAGGAAATGTAAGGACTGAATAAAAACCTCATAGGCATGCCTTACTGCAAGCAAAAGAAACAAGCCAAGGAAGATACCAAGAAGAAACTAACCAGAACATTATGCAAGGAAACAAAATGAGAAAAATGACAAGAAATGAATTCACCCAAAAATTCAACAACAAAAATGATTCCTATCACTCTATAGGTACTTAACAGACATAATAGGGATCTGAGAAGACTCGTCAACCAATAAAACTTACCCATCAAAAACCAAACTCAACAAGCAAGACTTAGGAGATGATGTAAGTGACTGTTTAGGGAACATATGCATATATACGCACCCTAAACACAAATAACTCGCATATGTACATGAATGTCAAGGGAAAAACTGTGTATACCAAGCAAAACACTGCAAGGAAAAGGGTTAAGCCAAGAAAACCAAATTCAAGGAAAAATACAATTTTTCAAGCAACATGTTACAAGGAAACTCAAATAAATAGAGAGAAAATCACGGAGTAAAACACTAAATACCCCAAAAAAGGAGATCTCCCTAGTGGATTCACCAATTATTTTACGAGGAAAATCTCTCTATGGATAGGGAAAAACCACAAAATATGGAAGGACACATAGAAATAAATTATAATCTCAAGTATGATATATAAATGAAATGATATCAAGACAAGGCTAGAATCCTACCTCTTCCAGATGTTCGAGGAAGACCATCGTTGAGCATGCAACCCAAATCTCTATACCTGCGACTTGTCCTCAAAAACCAAGATATGAAAGCATGTAGTGATAATATATAATGTCAGCATATAAATTAGCATAATCCATTAACATACATGACAAATATGCCCATGGAAATTAATTCAAATATTTTCAAGATATCAATTGGATGAGAAACTAATATTTCTATTAAAGTAATCAACATAAGTACATAGGTGACAAACTTTTGTAATGACACATATCAGAATAGAGAAACTAAGTCCCTCCAGATGGGCCTCCACCACTTCAATCCTACGCAAAGGAAAGCTCATATGTAGGAGTCAACAAGTTTCTCCATCACAAAGTAGGAAGAGCTTGGGGGTTGAACACAAGAAGTTCATACTTTCAAGGACAAAGGGATGCAGACTCAATATGAAGTGAAATTTCTCTGGAGTGTCTTTCCTCTCAAAGTTTAATCTCCCTCTAATCCTAGATATGACTCAATTTATAGCCTCTAAATGGAATTGAAGGGCTGAGTCGAAGTGTTTCCATTATATGGAAGGTAAAGGATCATGGATCTCATGACATGGCATGGAAACCCGACATAATTTTAAATTTTTTAGCACCAAACCCGATGTACGTGGGTTGTAATGGAGAAACATGCATATACGCTTGTTGTATAATTGATAAGGCATGTATATCTACAAAAATTTGTATTTTATCTCTAGAGTGAACAAAAAGAGGACTTCAAGTATACAGAGGGAAATGGAAGGCCATATAAGCAAGATGCATGGAGTGAGGAAAAATTTGTTGTAACACCATGGTTGAGCATAATCTTCACTATGGTTGACCTTGGTTGACCATGGCCATGGTTGAATTTGGTTGACCATGATTGACAATGGTTAACCATGTTTTATAGTTATTGTCCATATATGACCATGGCTAGCCATGACCATGGTTGAGCATGAACTTGGATGACATTCACCATGGTTGACCATTACCTTAACCATGGTTAACTATTGTTGATCATGACCAAGAGTATGGTCTACTATGGTTGAAATTGACCATGGTTGACTATGGTTAACTATGGTTGAACTTGAAGTAGACCAAATTTGAGTATGGTTGATCATGGTTGACTATGGTTGACCAAGGATGACTATGATTGACCATGCCTATGGATGACCTCCATAGAACATGTGGATTTGATTATGGTGGGTCATGTTGATTATGTTTAACCATGGTTTACTATGGCACTATCATAGTCCAATGTTGATCAAGTTTTGTTCGCCGCAATGAAACATTAGGTTTTTCTTGTCACATTACATTGTAAGGTTATAGTCATCACATTGCGACGTAGGGTTTTGTTTGTGACATTATGGTGTTGGAATAGGTATGCCACATTTCAGTAGTGGGTTATGTTCTTCACATTCCAACACTGGGAAATGTTCATTTCATTGCAATGCTGAGATATGTTTGACACATTGCAACATTGGGTGTATACATCACATTGCGACAATGGGATATGTTCATCACATTGTGACGTTTGGAAATATTGGTCACATCGTAATGTAGGTATATTTTCATCACATTGTACAACATGAGGATACGTTTGACACATTGCGAGGACAAGAATATACTCATCACTTTGTGATGACAGGGCTATGTTCATGAGATTGTGATGTTACAATGTTCATCAGAGTGTGATATTACTATGTTCATCACACTACGACAACAAGGATATGTTGGTCAAATTATGACGACATGGGTATGTTCGTCACATTGTGACATCACAATATTTGTCAGATTGCAACATTACTATGTTCATCACATTGTGACATTACTATATTCATCACATTGAAACATTACTATGTTCGTCACTGGACATCACAAGGTTATGGTAATCACATTGCGATGTAGGGTTTTTGTTTGTGACATTATGGAATTGGAATAGGCATGTCACATTCCGATAGTGGGTTATGTTCGTCACATTGGGACATGGAGAAATTTTCATCTCATTGCAATGTTGAGATATGTTTGACACATTGTGATATTGGGTGTGTACATCACATTGCGAAAATGGGAAATGTTCATCACATTTTGATAATTGGAAATGTTTGCTACATTGTGACATAAGTATATTTGCATCGCATTGCAATGTGAGGATATGTTCGAAACATTGTGAGGATAGGGATATGCTCATAAGATTGTGACGACAAGTCTATGTTCATCATATTTCAACATTACAATGTTCATTATATTGTGATGTTAATACATTTTTCACATTGCAACACCAATGATATTTTGGTCACATTTTGAATACATGGCTATGTTGATCACATTGTGACATTGCATTGTTTATTAGATTGTGAAGTTACTATGTTCATCACATTGCAACATTACTATATTCATCATATTGCAACATTACTATGTTTGTGACATTGCAACGTCTGGTTTTGTTCATCAAATTGTAACGTCAAGTTATGTTCATCACATGACAAGGTTGGTTTGTGTTCGACATATTACGAAGATGTGTGTACATCACATTGTGATAATGGGATATGGTTGTCACATGTGATGTTTGGAACTGTTTATCACATTGTATAATTAGTATATTTGTGTCACATTGCAACATGAGGATATGTTTGATACAATGCGAGGAGATGAATATGCTTGTCACATTGTGACAAAAGGCCTATGTTTGGTAGATTTCAACGTTAGATTATTTGTCAGATTCATATGTTACTATGTTCCTCCCTTTGCGATGAAAGGGATATGATCATCACATTTTGATGACATGGCTATGTTTGTCATATTTTGACATTGCATTTTTTGTCATATTGTGGCGTTACTATGTTTGTCACATTGAGACATTACTATATTCGTCATATTGAAAAATTGCTATCTTTGTCACAGTGTAACATCCAATTTTCTTCAACAATGGGCTATGTTTGTCACATGTGACATTTTTCAATGTTTTTCACTTTGTGACATTAGTATATTTGCATCACAGTGCAACATGAGGATATGTTTGACACATTACGAGGACAAGGATATGCTTGTCAGATTGTAATGAAAGGGATATGTTTGTCATATTGTGATGTTAGAATATTCGTCAGATTGAGATGTTACTATGTTCGTCACATTGAAATGACAAGGATATGCTTGTCACATTATAATGAGATGGCTATGTTTTCCACATGACGATGTTGCACTTTGTTTTTTGTTTTTTGTTTTTTTTCAGATTGTGACATTACTATAGTCGTCACATCGCGACATTACTATAGTCATCACAACACGACATTACTATATTCCTCACATTGCGACATTACTATATTCCTCACATTGAAAAATTACTATTTTCATCACGCTGTGACGTCTAATTTTGTTCGTCAATTTGAAACATTGAGTTATGTTTACCACATGACAAGGTTGGTTTGTGTTCAACACATTGGAAAAGGGAAGTTATGGCCAACTTAAAAAAAATATCTAATGAAGTGTTTTCTTTGTTATAAAGATACTAACTTTGAATTGATCTGATGTATTACATAGAAGAAAATTTAGAATCATATTTCTTCTAAGGACAATGATAGTAAATCATGTTGAACTTTACAATTATGATTCTTACTTGTTCTAAGGATTATTCTCAAACCAATAAAATAAACAAAAGTCTTATGGAAACCACATACACTAAGTTGCAGGGCTAAGGAACTGATTACACTAAGTTGGAGGGCTCCATAGAACTGAATTGAAGGAGACTTTCTTTGACCATTCAAGGGAACTAATAAAAATGTTAGAATATATCAACACACATGCACCCATAATTACTTTATTGATGAAACTCATAGACCTCAAGCACATATAATGCCTAAAGTAATACGCTTTGCCATTAGAATGCACAATAGAACTCATATTTAAACATGCAATAGACAATCCATTTGTTGTTGTTAAGACTAAATAGAAGAATTTAATTACAACCACAAGAACACAAAAAATATGTGAATCCTTACTTTTTATTATTGATTTCATAATTCCTTCATTACACTTTAATCGAGAATTACATATTTCTCACCATACTAGAACTAATTAACTATGTTGTTCTTATGCAGGTTATACCATCTCTTCTCGATCTCATTCTTGGTGGTTGTCTCAGTCACTTCAATTTGGTTTGAGGGAACCTTCCTTTCTTCTAGCTTGAAAATCAACCTCGATATCTTCCTTCTCCCTTTTTTTTGTGTCGTTTATGTGAGTTTATTTGTTTCTCCTTTCATTGGAAAGATGAATAGTCATGATTGTTCGCTACCCAATTATTTTCCCAATTTATTTTCATTTCCTCTTCCTTGACCAACAATTTCCAGTTGGCAATTAATATTCATGATATACATGGACTGAATTTGGAATCAACGCGTTGATTTGCTGCATAAAATTTCCAGCGCAAATCCTATAGCATGGAGTTTCAATGAGTTACAGTACCAATCCTGTAGCGTGGAGTTGTAGCGAGTTACAGAACCAATCCTGTAGCATGGAGTTGCAGTGTAGTAGTTGCAACACTATCAATTATAACAAGGATTAACAACATGATATTATGAGTAGAGTTGCAACCATCCTTATTCATCTTAAATTAACTTTTATATAATTTAAATGTTTTTGGCTGATGCGGATTGCACAAAACCAAAGATGCTCCTGAATCAAACACCCTTGGTAAGAAAACATGATCTCCCAACTCATGTGGTCATTGTTCCAGAGGATGAATTTTTTTATAGGTGCCATAGTTCTTCTTCAGAAACCCATGAGGCATCCTCAGATCCTTTGTTTGTCCATTTGACTAAATATTCAAGATATTCCTTGTTGTGAGTTTTTCTACCAATCCTCATGGCCAAAATTTCTTTCACTTCCTCAACTCACTTAAATGGTATTTGTTCTCATCCATCCAAAGTAATTTGATCATCATTGTTTTCTCCTTAATGGAACTCATACAGATCAACAACATTGAATGTTGGAGATATATCTAACTTTTTTGGAAGTTCCAATTGATAAGCATTATCAGAAATGTTTTCCAAAATTCGACACAATCCTATTTTTCTATACTTAAGTTTGTTATAAGTACCTCTAGGAAATTGTTCATGTCTCAAGTCAGCCATGAATAACTCACCTTATTTAAATATTTTATGTCATCATTGTAGGTATGTATTCTATTTATACTTTTTATTTCTTTCCTGTAATTTATGCTTCACATGATCATGCAATTATTGCATAATGTCTACAAAATCACTGGCATCAACACTCATTTTATCTCATCAATCTAATAAACCATCCAAATATACCACCCCTTTAGGTGACCTTCCATAAACAATTTGGAATGGGATATTCTCCATAGATATGTTCATTGAATCATTGTAAGCGAATTCATCCTATACCAAAACTAAATCCCAATGTCTAGGATTTTTTCCACTCAAACTTCTTAATAATTTTCTTAAACTTCGGCTCACCACCTCTATCTTCCCATATTTTTGGGGATGATAGGAAGAACCATATATAAAATTGCAACCCAACATTTTCCAAAGTTTCCTCCAAAAGTGACCAATAAATATTGTGTCTTTTTCTGAAGTAATACTCTTTGGTAGGCCATGTAACTATAATACTTCTCTGAATAACAAGGTAGCCACTTCACTAGCATCACTTGTCTTCTTAAACACTATAAAATGTGTCATTTTTAAAATCAATATACTACCACCATTAGATAATCATACTTCCTTTGTGTCATAGGTATTCCCAAAAGAAAATCCATGCTTACATCTTCCCATGGTATTTCAGGTACCTACAATGGAGTGTAAATCCCTGTATTTTGACTTCTTCCCTTAGCTAATTGACAAAATCTACAACACTCAAAAATGGTTTTGACATATTTTTTGATGTTGGTCCAAAAGTACCATTATTTCACCATTGATGTGGTTTATCCATTCCACAATGTCCTCCTAATCCACCATTGTGTAACTTTCTAATGAGGTTCTGTTAAGAACCAAATATCAATATAGCATAGAAAAACCTCAGAATAAGTACTCAACGCCTTGAAAAAGAGATAATTTCAGATAATAAGACTCTTAGAGGGGGCAACCTCCTTTTACCCCACATAAATGTTCAAGTACAATATGATTCCAAATGAAAATGTCTCCTTGGTATATATAGGAGACTAGGAGGTATAATTACAACTAATGAAATAAAGCCAACATAAATAAAATAACATTACTAATGTAATATTCCCCAATTAAGGGGTAATGAGCCAATATTAGGGCTT
>SNQJ01S0012836.1:47225-89382 GCA_010110895.2 Picea sitchensis
TGTTAAGAACCAAATATCAATATAGCATAGAAAAACCTCAGAATAAGTACTCAACACCTTGAAAAAGAGATAATTTCAGATAATAAGCCTCTTCGAGGGGGCAACCTCCTTTTACCCCACATAAATGTTCAAGTACAATATGATTCCAAATGAAAATGTCTCCTTGGTATATATAGGGGCTAAGAGGTATAATTACAACTAATGGAATAAAGCCGACATAAATAAAATAACATTACTAATGTAATATGCCCCAATTAAGGGGTAATGAGCCAATATTAGGGCTTAATAGTTTCAACCATATTAAACTATGTGGAACACATAATTATTGGTTCTTAAACATGAAGCCTTCTTGAATGTATTAATATAATAATGGGGTTCGTTCCATACTCCATGGTTCTATGCATTCCTTCTAATGCTCTGCAAAATCAACATCCTTTCCATACAAACCTTTCATGCATTCCAAACTTACCACTGTAACTGTCATGGTCTTTAGTAATATTTTTCTTCGACTCAATGCATCAACAACATTATTTGACTTCCCTAACATGTGTTTCAAATCAAACATATAACTTTTTAAAAGTTCTACCCACTTAGAATGTTTCTGATTCAAGTTACCTTGGTAGTTAATGTACTACAATTCCTTGTGGTCAGTAAACAAAATAGACTCCTTTGGAAGCAAGTAATGTCTCCACTTTTTCAGAGCCTGAATGATATCATAAAATTATTTATCATTAACATAGTATTTCTTCCTCATTTCATTCAAATTTTCATCGAAAAAGGATATCGGTCTACCTTATTGGCTCAAAGATGCTCCAATTTTTTTCCCACTTGAATCACAGTCTACTTGAAATACCTTATTGAAATCTGGAAGTGCCAATACTAGTTTCTCTGTCACCTTTCTTTTCAAATATTCAAATGACCTTGTTGTTGTTGTTTTCCACTGGAATATTATTTTCTTCATGAATTTAGTAAGAGGTTCACAAATATGAATGAAATTTTGAATGAAATTCCTATATAAATGTGCCAATCCATGGAAATGCCACACGTCAAAAGTTCATTTAGGTGTCTGTCAATATAATATTTCTATTACCTTCGTGAGATCCATCTTTAAACCTTCTTTGGAAACCATAAAAACCCAAGTATATGAGATACTTTTGTAAAAATGTAAACTTCTTTAGGTTTATCAACAATGCCTCCTCTTTCAATCATTGCAACACCTTCTTCACATGCTCCAAATGTTCCTCTTTGCTCCTGTTGAAAATCAGAATGTCATCTAAATATATGACAATTTGTTTTCCAAAAAATGGTTTTAGAACTTTTCTCATCATCTGCATGAACATGCTAGGTGCATTAGTTAACCCAAATGGAATAACTAACCACTCGAATAACCCATATTTTTTCTTGAACATTGTCTTCCATTCATCACCTTCCCTTATCCAGATTTGATGATAACCACTCTTCAAATAAATCATTGTGAAGTACTCAATGCCACTCAAACAGTGCATGAGATCATCCATTCTCGGTAAAGGAAACATGTACTTAATGGTGATTTTATTAATATCTATTTAATCTGTACACATCTTCCACTCACCATTGTTTTTTATGTCAGAACTATTGGTACAACACAAGGACTCAAACTTTCTCAAATTAACCCTCTGTCAAGTAACTCTTGTACTTGTATATTTACCTCTTCACTCTCTGTTGGAGTCATTCGGTAAGGTGATTTATTTGGAAAACTCAGCCTTGGTATTAGATCGATATGGTGTGAGACGCTTCTCAATGTGGGTAATCCTGCTAGTAAATCATTTGCTACAATTTCCTTAAGTTATTTCAACAAATGTTGGATATCAGCTGATATAAAGTTCTTTTTATCTGTCTCTTGAATGATTTTTGGCATTATAGCCAAACAAAAACCACTATGTTTCTTCTCTCTCAAAAAATACTTAGCATAACATAACATGATTCGACTATTGTTTGCCATGCATATTCTTGTTGTTATTGTAATTCATAACTTCGATGTTATTGTTGTCTATATTCTTTTATGACATTGGTACTAACTTATAACGCTGAACATCCTTGAAAAATTCATATAAATTTTCTCTCCCATCATGGAGTACCTTTATTTCAAACATCCATGGTCTCCCCAATAAGACATGGCATGCATCCATCTCTATCATGTCACATAAAACTTGTTCGTTGAAACCTCCAATCTAGAAACTCAATAAGCATTGTTCATTCATAGTCACCTGCTATCATTTTTTCAACCATGAAACTTGGTACAGATTGGGGTTTGGAATTCCTTTCAACTTCAAATTCCCCATTACTTCCATGGAGACCAAATTTTATTTACTCTCGCCATCTATGACCAGATGAAAACACTTATCGTGAATTTTACATGTATTATTGAACACTCTCTTTTTATGTTAATGTTATGTTGCTTCCTTTGTCTCGGGCTTGAGTAATTTTCTCCTCGACGTCAATTTTTATCCTTGTTCTTGCTGGAGTACTTCCACATTCCCACCAATGGTTGTTTCCTCATCTGCTTGGTTGACTTATGTCCTAGCTTCGTTTCTTCTTGTTGTGTTCTATCTCTCTTGACATTTCGATTATTTGTGACCCTCTACTCCACAATTATAATGTGTAATTACATAGTTACCATGATCAAAACCTCTACCTATATCATCACTTCGTCCTCCTCTTGTATGTTAACTATTGGCCACCTCATAATCCTTCTCATTGTCTTTAAAAACACATCTCATCCTCCTTATGTTGGCTGCCTCATCCTCCTTCTCATTGTCACTAGCCATCTTCTTCCAAGTTTTAATCTTCTCTAATCTGTGATCTACTCTGTCTTTATGCAAAATATACCACCAAAGTGCAACATGTCCTTTCAACTTTGTAATGGAAAAACGATCACAATTTATATATTGAACATTCTAATACTTTTCTAGCTCTATTATCTACTCTATAAGAGTTTCATCCTTCAAACTACCATCATAGCACGAAACGTAAACCCTTGTGATACCTCTTTTACTAGAGAAGGATATCAAAAGTGGCGATGGGTCTCCTTCCTCATCATTTTTTTCAACTTCAATATCTTCTTCAGATTCATAATCTAACTCAACTTCTCCATTTCTTATATTCTCCAACTCTTCTATTATTCTTCTTAATTATTAGAGTTCCCTATCTCTCACACCTCCTCATGTTGTTCCTACTCTTCATAGTTGCATCCTTACAATTTGTCTTACAACCCTCACTCGAACCAACATTTATAGGCCTTACCTCTGGCACTATACTCTCACAACTCAGGAACCTGAACTAGTTTTGATACCACTTGATGCAACTCATAGAGCTAAAGGAATTTTAACGCCTACTGGACTATGCTCTACCATCAAAATGCACAATGAAACTCATATCCAAACATGCAACAGACCATTCATTCACTATTTTTTAGACTGAATAGAAGAATTTAATTGTAACCACGAGAAAAAAAGCATGATGTGAATCCTTGATTTTTTTTATTGATTTTAGAATTCCTTCATTACATTGTAATCAAGAATTACATCTTTATAACTATCCTAGAACTGATTTAATATGTTGTTATTCTGTAGGTTATATCATCTCTTCTCTATATCGTTCTTGGTGGTTGTCTCGGTCACTTCAATTCAATATGAGGGAACCTTCCATTATTCTAGATTGAAAATCAAGCCTGATATATTCCTTTGTCTTCTTTTTGTTTTTTTTCTATCAGTTGATTTGTTTCCCTTGCCATTGGAAATATGAACAATCATGATGGTTCAATGCCCAATCATTTTCCCAATTCAATTTCATTTTCTCTTCCATAATAAATTATTTCCACTTGGCACTTAATCTTCATGAGATACATGGATTGAATTTGGAATCAACACGTTGAGTTGCAGCATAAAATTTCCAACGCAAATCCTGTAGCATGGAGTTGCAACGAATTGCAACACCAATCCTGTAACATGGAGTTTCAATGAATTGAAACACCAATCCTATAGTGTGGAGTTGCAGTGTAGGAGTTGCAACGAGTTGCAACACTACCAATTATAACGAGTAACAACACGAGATACCGAGTAGAATCCTACCTCATCCGGGCGTTTGAAGAAGACTATCGTGGAGCATGCAACCCAAAGATTTATACCTGTGACTTGTCCTCAACAACCAAGATACACAAGCATGCAGTGATAATATATAATCTTATCAGATAAATTATCATAATCCATTAACATACATGACAAATATGCCCATGGAAATTAATTCAAATATTTTCAAGATATCAATTGGATGAGAAAATAATATTTCTATTAAAGTAATCAACATAAGTACATAGGTGACAAACTTCTATAATGGCACATATCAGAATAGATAAACTAAGTCCCTCCAGTTGGGCCTCCACCACTTCAATCCTACGCAAAGGAAATCTCATATGTAGGAGTCAATAAGGTTCTCCATCACAAAGTAGGAAGATCTTGGGGGTTGAACACAAGAAGTTCAGACTTTCAAGGACAAAGGGATGCAGACTCAATATGAAGTGAAATTTCTCCAGAGTGTCTTTCCTCTCAAAGTTGAATCTCCTTCTAAGCCTGGATATGACTCAATTTATAGCCTCTAAATTGACTGAAGGGCTGAGTCAAAGTTTTTCCATTATATGGAAGGTAAAGGATCATGGATCTTCTGACATGGCACGAAAACCCAACATAATTTTAAATTTTTTAGAACCAAACCCGATGTACGTGGGATGTAATGGAGAAACCTGCATATACACTTGTTGTATAACTGATAAGGCATGTATATCTACAAAAAATTGTATTTTATCTCTAGAGTGAACAAAAAGAGGACTTCAAGTATACAGAGGGAAATGGAAGGCCATCTAAGAAAGATGCATGGAGTGAGGAAACATTTGTTGTAACACCATGGTTGAGCATAATCTTCACTATGGTTGACCTTGGTTGACCATGGCCATGGTTGACTATGGATGACCATGGCCATGGTTGACTGTGGTTGACCATGGTTGACAATGGTTAACCATGTTTGACAGTTATTGTCCATATATGACCATGGCTAGCCATGACCATGGTTGACCATGACTTTGGATGACATTCACCATGGTTGACCATTACCTTAACTATGGTTAACTATTGTTGATCATGACCAAGAGTATGGTCTACTATGGTTGAAATTGACCATGGTTGACTATGGTTAACTATGGTTGAACTTGAAGTAGACCAAAGTTAAGTATGGTTGATCATGGTTGACTATGGTTGACCAAGGATGACTATGATTGACCATGCCTATGGATGACCTCCATAGAACATGTGGATTTGATTATGGTGTGTCATGTTGATTATTTTTAACCATGGTTTACTATGGTACTATCACAATCCAATGTTGATCAATTTTTTTTCATCGCAATGAAACATTAGGTTTTGCTTGTCACATTACATCGTAAGGTTATGTTCATCACATTGCGACGTAGGGTTTTTTTTGTGACATTATGGTGTTGGAATAGGTATGCCGCAATTGAATAGTGGATTATGTTCTTCACATTCCAACATTGGGGAATGTTCATTTCATTGCAATGTTGAGATATTTTTGACACATTGCAACATTGGGTGTATACATCACATTGCGACAATGGGACATGTTCATCACATTGTGACGTTTGGAAATATTGGTCACATCGTAATGTAGGTATATTTGCATCACATTGTACAACATGAGGATATGTTTGACACATTGTGAGGACAAGAATATGCTCATCACTTTGTGAGGTCAGGGCTATGTTCATGAGATTGTGATGTTACAGTGTTCATCGGAGTGTGATGTTACTATGTTCATCACACTATTACAACAAGGATAGGTTGGTCAAATTGTGATGACATGGCTATGTTCGTCACATTGCGACATCACAATATTTGTCAGATTGCAACGTTACTATGTTCATCACATTGTGACATTACTATATTCATCATATTTCAACATTACTATGTTCGTCACATGACATCATAAGGTTATGGTCATCACATTGTGATGTAGGGTTTTTGTTTGTGACATTATGGAATTGGAATAGGCATGTCACAGTCCGATAGTGGGTTATGTTCGTCACATTGGGACATCGAGAAATTTTCATCTCATTGCAATGTTGAGATATGTTTGACACATTGTGACATTGGGTGTGTACATCAAATTGCGACAATGGGATATGTTCATCACATTGTGATAATTGGAAATGTTTGTCACACTGTGACATAAGTATATTTGCATCGCATTGAAATGTGAGGATATGTTCGACACATTGTGAGGATAGGGATATTCTCGTCACATTGTGATGATAGGTCTATGTTCATCATATTTTAACATTACAATGTTCATTATATTGTGATGTTAATACGTTTTTCATATTGCAACAACAATGATATTTTGGTCACATTGTGAATACATGGCTATGTTCATCACGTTGTGACATTGCATTGTTTGTTAGATTGTGACATTACTATGTTCATCACATTGCAACATTACTATATTCATCATATTGCAACATTACTATGTTTGTGACGTTGCAACTTCTGGTTTTGTTCATAAAATTGTAACATCAAGTTATCTTCATCACATGACAAGGTCCGTTTGTGTTTGACATATTACGAAGATGTGTGTACATCACATTGCAATAATGGGCTATGGTTGTCACATGTGATGTTTGGAACTGTTTATGACATTGTGGAATTAGTATATTTGTGTCACATTGCAACATGAGGATATGTTTGACACATTGCGAGGAGATGAATATGCTTGTCAAAATTGTGACAAAAGGCCTATGTTTGGTAAATTTCGACATTAGATTGTTCGTCAAATTGGGATGTTACTATGTTCATCCCTTTGCGACGAAAGGGATATGCTCATCACATTGTGATGAAATGGCTATGTTTGTCACATTTTGACATTGCATTTTTTGTCATATTGTGATGTTACTATGTTTGTCACATTGTGACGTTACTGTATTCGTCATATTGCAAAATTGCTATGTTTGTCACAGTGCAATATCCAATTTTGTTCCACAATGGGCTATTTTTGTCACATGTGACATTTTTCAATGTTTTTCACATTGTGACGTTAGTATATTTGCATCACAGTGCAACATGAGGATATGTTTGACACATTGCGAGGACAAGGATATGCTCATCACATTGCAATGAAAGGGCTATTTTTGTCATATTGTGATGTTAGAATCTTCGTCAGATTGAGATGTTACTATGTTCATCACATTGCAATGACAAGGATATGCTTGTCACATTATAATGACACATGACGATGTTTCACTTTTTTTACTTTTTTTTTCTTCAGATTGTGACGTTACTATAATTGTCACATTGTGACATTACTATATTCCTCACATTGCAACATTACTATTTTAATCATGTTGCGACATCTAATTTTGTTTGTCAATTTGAAACATCTAGTTATGTTAGTCACATGACAACGTTGGTTTGTGTTCAACACATTGGAAAAAGGAAGTTATGGCCAAGTTTAAAAAAAAATCTAATGAAGTGTTTTCTTTGTTAGAAAGATATTGAATCGTTGTAAGCAAATTCATCCTGTGCCAAAACTGAATCCCACTGTCTAGGATTTTTTCCACTCAAACTTCTCAATAATTTTCTTAAACTTCGGCTCACCACCTTTTTATTCCCATATGTTTGGTGATGATAGGAAGAACCATATATAAAATTGGAACCCAACATTTTCCAAAGTTTCCACCAAAAGTGACCAAGAAATATCGTGTCTTTTTCCGAAGTAATACTCCTTGGTAGGCCATGCAACTATAGTACTTCTCTGAAAAACAACGTATCCACTTCACTAGCATCACTTGTCTTCTTAAATGATATAAAATGTGCCATTTTTGAAAACCCATATACTACCACCATTACGAAATCATACTTCTTTTGTGTCATAGGTATTCCCAAAAGAAAATCCATGCTTACATCTTCCCATGGTCTTTCAGGTACCTACAATGGAGTGTAAATCCCTGTATTTTGACTTCTTCCCTTAGCTAATTGGAAAAATCCACAACACTCAAAAATGGTTTTGACATATTTGTTGATGTTGGTCCAAAAGTACCATTCTTTCACCAATGATGTGTTTTATCCATTCCACAATGTCCTCCTAATCCACCATTGTGTAACTTTCTAATGAGGTTCAACCATATTAGACTATGTGGAACACATAATTATTGGTTCTTAAACACGAAGCTTTCTTGAATGTATTACTCTAAGAATGGGGTTCGGTCCATACTCCATGGTTCTCTGCATTCCTTCTAATGCTCTGCAAAATCAACATCCTCTCCATACAAACCTTTCACGCATTCCAAACTTGCCACTGTAACTGACATGGTGTTTAGCAATATTTTTCTTCAACTCAATGCATCAACAACCTTGTTTGACTTCCCTAACCTGTGTTTTAAAACAAACGTATAAATTTTTAAAAGTTCTTCCCACTTAGAATGTTTCTAATTCAATTTACCTTGGTTGTTAATGTACTACAATTCCTTGTGGTCAGTAAACAAAACATACTCCTTTGGAAGCAAGTAATGTCTCCACTTTTTCAGGGCATGAATGATAGCATAAAAGTCTTTATCATAAACATAGTATTTCTTCCTCATTTCATTCAAAGTTTCATCGAAAAAGGATATCGGTCTACCTTATTGGCTCATAAGTGCTCCAATTTTTTTCCCACTTGCATCATAGTCTACTTGAAATACCTTATTGAAATCCGGAAGTGCCAATACTAGTTTCTCTGTCACCTTTATTTTCAAATATTTAAATGACATTGTTGTTGTTGTTTTCCACTGGAATATTCTTTTCTTCATGAATTCAGTAAGAGGTACACAAATATGACTGAAATTTTCAATGAACTTCCTATACAAACGTGTCAATCCATGGAAACTCCACATGTCAAAATTTCATTTAGGTGTCTGTCAATATAATATTTTTTTTACCTTCACGAGATCCATCTTTAAACCTTCTTTGGAAACCATAAAAACTCAAGTATATGAGATACTTTTGTAAAAATGTACACTTCTTCAGGTTTATCAACAATGCCTCCTCTTTAAATCATTTCAACACCTTCTTCATGTGCTCCATATGTTCCTCTTTGCTCCTGTTGAAAATCATAATGTCATCTAAATATATGACAACTGTTTTTCCCAAAAATGGTTTCAAAACTTTGCTCATCATCTGCATGAACATGCTAGGTGCATTAGTTAACCCAAAGGGAATAAATAACCATTTGAATAAACCATATTTTTTCTTGAGCATTGTCTTCCATTCATCACCTTCCCTTATCCAGATTTAATGATAACAACTCTTCAAATCAATCACTGTGAAGTACTCAACGCAACTCAAACATTCCATGAGATCATCCATTCTCAATAAAGGAAACACGTAATTAATGGTGATTTTATTAATATCTCGTTAATCTCTACACATCCGCCACTTACCATTTTTTCGATGTCAGAACTATTGGTACTGCACAAGGACTCAAACTCTCTCGAATTAACCCTCTGTCAAGTAACTCTTGTACTTGTATATTTACCTCTTCACTCTCTGTTGGATTCATTCGGTAAGGTGATTTATTTGGAAAACGCGGCCCTGGTATTAGATCGATCTGGTGTGAGACGCTTCTCAATGGGGGTAATCCTGCTAGTAAATCATCTGCTACAATTTCCTTAAATTATTTCAACAAGTGTTGGATATCAGCTGATATAAAGTTCCTTTTATCTATCTCTTCAATAATTTTTGGCATTATAGCCAAACAAAAACCACTATGTTTCTGCTCTCTCAAAAAATCCTTAGCATAACATAACATGATTCGACTATTGTTTGCCATGCACATTTTTTTTGTTATTGTCATTCATAACTTTGATGTTACTGTTTATCCATATTATTTTATGACATTGGTACTAACTTATAACATTGAACATCCTTGAAAAATTCATATGAATTTTCTCTCCCATCATGGAATACATTTCTTTCAAACATCCATGGTCTCCCCAATAAGACATGACATGAATCCATCTCTATCACATCACATAAAACTTGTTCGTTGAAACTTCCAGTCTGGAAACTCAATAAGAATTGTTCATTCATAGTCACCTGCTATCATTTTTGCAACCATGAAACTTGGTATGGATTGGGGTTTGGAATTCCCTTCAACTTCAAATTCCCCATTACTTCAGTGGAGACCAAATTTTATTTACTCTCGCCATCTATGACCAGATGACAATAGTTATCGTGAATTTTACATGTATTCTTGAGCACTCTCTTTTTATGTTAAGGTTATGTTGCTTCCTTTGTTTCAAGATTGAGTAATTCTCTCCTCAACATTAAGTTTTCTCCTTGTTCTTGTTGGAGTACTTCCACATTCCCACCAATAATTGTTTCCTTGTCTGCTTGGTTGACTTATGTCCTAGCTTCGTTTCTTCTTGTTGTGTTATGTCTCTCTTGACATTCTGATTCTTTGTGACCCTCTACTCCAAAATTATAACATGTAATTACATACGTACCGTGACCAAAACCTCTACCTCTATCATCACTTCTTCCTCCTCTTGTATGCTAACTATTGGATGCCTCATACTCCTCATTGTCTTTACAAGCACATCTCATCCTCCTTACGTTGGCCACCTCATCCTCCTTCTCATTGTCACTAACCATATTCTTCCAAGTTTTAGTCTTCTCTAATCTGTGATCTACTCTATCTTTCTGCAACATATCCCACCAAAGTGCAACATGTCCTTTCAACTTTGTAATGGAAAAATGATCATGATTTATATCTTGAACATTCCCATACTTTTCTAGCTCTATTATCTACTCTATAAGAGTTTCATTCTTCAAACTACCATCATAGCATGGAACTTAAACCATCGTGCTACCTCTTTTACTAGAGAAGGATATCAAACGTTGATCAAGGGATCAAATTTTGCTCAAAAATTCAAAGTGCTCGGAATCACTTCAAACCGGACAAGGGCGTAGGCCTCATCATTGTGAACCCAACGCAACTCGTTTCGTCTCAAACAGACGTCGGGAGCGAGAGATATTGCAATCTGTTTGGAATGTCAAACAGGCAAAAACAAATACTGACTGTACAGTCCATACAAGCTGACGTGGAAAAGTCCATACACGCTGACGTGGAGGCCATACGATGACATGGCATTTGATGATGTGGCGGGTTTATATTGGCAGATTTGGGTGAATGATATTCTACCACATGGCACTCCTTTATTGGCTTATGGTTTATTGGTTCAAAATTATGGAGTCTGTGGGATTCGAACCCCGGACCTCCCACACCAGTCAAATCTTTGGTAAAGTCCACCATGCCAACGGGTCACGCGTTGATCCTTGTTAGCTATATGTATTTTAAAATATTTGAATTGATGTAACATTTGATTCGACGGGGGGTCGGGCCAGGGATTAGCCCCGACCCAAGGTTTTATGTTATACATATGGCCATGCCATATGTTTGCGCGGGAGTCGGTGTTGTACACGGAGCCAAGCCCCGGTTCTATATATAACCATAATGCAAAGCGAGTGGATTTTTTGTTTATGGCAAGCGGTTGTGCCTCCGGTCACATAGCCTATGACATGTGACCTTGCCATAGTGCGCGCGGGGTGTTCAACGGTTAGCACGGTTTTAATGCACCAACACTTGGCGTATAACTATTGGCTTTGAAAAATGGTTAGCCTTTTTGCTTTAGCGCAAGGTCGTATGGACCCCCATATGCCCAGGTGCTAGGCGGTTAGGGGCTGGCGCGCCCATAATCATCCTACAGTTTGCACCGTTGGTGCGGTTGTGCCCGGTGCTGGGTTTTTACGCTATATATTGTGTGTGTGCTAGGTTCATGACACAAGGGTGCGTTTTGTAGATGCATAGACAACAAGCTTGAAGGGGGGACTTCCAAGAGGCCTAACTTCTTCGTTTTTCGAGATAGCAAGCTTGAAGAAGGGGACTTCCAAGAGGCCTAACTTCTTCTGCTTTTTCTCATCGATTACAGGTGCCGAAAAGCCCAAAATTAGGGTTTTGACACTTCTTGAATCCATTGCTAAAATGGCTGGTCGGGCTTTGAGCATTGTAAGGCATGGTTTTGAGCACTTTGGAGAAATTAATAATAATGATCCATGGGAAATGGACCGTGATATGTAGCCCAAGAGAGGTGAACCCTTTTATCAATTGTTGTGTTTATGTGCTTATGTTCATCAATTATGTTGTTGTCTATGTGTATTTTTGCATGAGTAATCCTTTAATTTATGTGTGTTGCAAAGTTGATCCATTTGCTTTAACACATAACATTTACTTGCACATAATTTCAATATTTTCAAGTCTCCTTCATTTTTAGACTGCTGCTGGCATCGTGAGCACCGGGTTTTTGAAGACTTGATTGTTTGCAAGTGTTTTATTTATGATGCTCACAAGGTTGAAAACTCACAAGAGGAGAAGGTCAACTTGTGGAGCCAAGTTCTCATCCAACAAGGAGGAAGCATATACCATCACCTAAAAGCTCAGGAGGCATTCACCAAGTATGGCTCATGAAGAAAGTCAAGAACGTGTTCCTGCAGAAGATGAAAATATCAAAGGCCGCTGTATGGAGATGAGGAGAGATGATGCGATCTTGGATGGAGCGGGAACATATTGTTGCATTGTGAAGGCTCCAACCCTTCAAAGCATAAGGGAAACAATGGTGACAGTACCCGTGACGGAAATGGAACGAATGGTGCTTCTCCACCACCCTCTCCTCCAATATCTTCTTCTTCTTCTTCATCACCAAGACCTCTTCCTAATTCTCCAAAGGGACATGGTAAAACCTCTTCACACATTCCTTCATTAAATCTTTGATATTAAATTCGAAATTAAGCAATATACAATGGAGAAGTTAATGTCGAGAAGTTAGATAATTGATACGCCAAATTGAAGTATATTGTAGAATACAAAAATTCAGGATGATGAAACCAAAGTTCATCTTGCTTCGTTAAGATTACATAGTGCAACACTTATTTCAGGGAATCTAAGACTTAGGAGGATATGAAAAGCATGGTAAAATTCTTGATTTCTTGGAATGATTTTCATTATCACAATTAAAACAATTTTATCCATTGGCATATAAAACAAAAGGCAACTATGGAATCGAAAATTTTTAGACAAGCTAAAGGACCGAGTGTGCAAAGATTTACTCAGAATTTAGGAGAAGAGATTACTTTGGGAGTAGATTTGCCCTTCAGGAAACCTTTGCTCAAATATATTGAGCTACATATTATTTGAGACATACTATACTCATGTTTAACATAGTTATTTGAGACATAATCTAGATGAAGTTTGTGTACGCATACCATTTGGAAACAAGAGGAGGAATGACACTCATGAGGGCAACAAGAAGATCGCTCAGCCATGGAGACAAGGAAAGAAGAAGTTCAAGGAATGGAAAAAAGAATGATGCTGTTAAGAAAGAGGGAGAAAATTACATGTAAACATTGTTCAAAAAGATGGCCATGATGAAGACCATTGTTGGAAGCCATCCCAAAAGAAGACCCAAAAAAGCTCTGGCAACAACAAACAAAGGAAGTCAAAGAATGCTTAATCACAACGTGATTTTAGGTTCGCATCTCAGTGGAGGAAACAAAGATCATATCCATGGGTTATCGTGGTAATGGTTCTATTGCAAGTACTAGCTCTTCAAGTAATAATAATGTCAATGTAACTCAACAAGAGAAAGTTTATAATTGAACTTTTTTCACATATGGGTTGTTTCCAAAGCATACTAAGATAGACACTTTATTTGATAATCGATCTCAAGCAAACCTTATTTCTAAGAAACTGTTAAGAAACTTGCTGGAAACAATTCCACATCCTAAGTCATAACCTATTGGTTGATATGTGATAATGCTAGTTACAAGTAACAAGAAGGTAAACTTTAGGTTTGCTATCACCTAAATTCTCAAGGATGAGGTAGAGCTGATGTTGGTCTCGCTGGATATCCGTGGTATCGTTGGGAAGCCAGATTTGGTATGATAGAAAGCCATTTTTCATCGCCATGAGAATAAGTATCATTTGTTTAGATGGGGTTGAGTATATTGTTAAAGCTCACAGCCAAATAAGTTGAATTTGTCACCTATAAATGTGGGACAAATGAAGAGATTAGTTAATGCTAGTAAGAATTTTATTCTCTTAATGATCAAACCTAAAGATGATATTAAAAACGAAGCATTTCAAGGTTGTGATACAAAGTTAAATACGTACTCTATTTGAAGTTGTTAATCAATATGTGATGAAATGTTTGCGAAATCTAAGGGTTACTCCAAAAAGAGTGAATCCAACATGAAATTCGGCTGGTAACAAGATTGTCCACTTCCAAACATTGGTATGTATAGAATGTCACTATGGAAAATGCTGAGATTAAAAACAAATCCAAGAGTTGCTCGAATAGCGTTATTGTGCCGAGTTCTTCGCCATGTGATCTCCAATTGTGTGTTAGTTCCAAAGAAAGATGGTACGTATGCATGTGTGTTGATTTTAGGGCTTGGAACAAAATTGCTGTGCTAAGAATCATTATCCTCTTCCTAGATTCGATGATTTTCTTGATCAATTAAAAGATAACATTTCACTAAGTTAGATTTGAGAAGCCGATATCATCGTGATCCGGATTGTCGAGGAGCATGGAAGACGATTTAAGACCTTGGCAAAGGTTTGTTTGAAATGGATGGTAATGCCTTTGGATTTTGCAATGCACCTCGCCACTAAGGAGTTATGAATGATGTTTTAAGGCATTTTCTCGATGATTGTGTTATTGTCTACTTAGATGATATTTTGATCTTTAGCAAATCTCGAAGAAGAATATTACACATGTGAAACAAGCTTTTGATGTTTTGAGAAAGGAACAATTGTTTTTGAAGTTGTCCAATGTGAATTGGAAAAAACTTCACTTATTTACTTAGGGCCATATTGTTGGTGGAGGCTAATTGTGTACCGATCCTCCAAGGTCAAAGTCATTTTGGAATGGTCCAAACACAACAATGTGATGAAGAAGAAGTTTTTTGGGAGGAGCCTAATATTGGAGGAAGTTTATTGCTAACATCTAATAGAAGCTCCATTACATGCCGCGGACAAGTGTCAAGCAATTTTTCCAATGGGGAGGCAAGCAACACCGGTCTGAGTAGCTTGAAAGAAAAGATCGGGCCACGCGCCCTTGCATCAAATCTCTAAGACAACCTTGAAATCCGCATGAGGTGCAAGTAATTATGTAATGGGGCAGCCCACAAAGATGGAAAGCCCATTTGTTTCATCTCCGAGACGCTTAATGGTGCCTTGATTAATTATCCCACTTATGATAAGGAATTGTATGCATTGGTTCAGCAAGTTAAAATGGAAACATTATTTGTTGGGAAAAGAAACCATTATTCACACCGCATCATCAACCTCCTCGCAATAATACTACAATCACGTACAAAGCTACGCCATTAGGCACTTCGATGGATGGGTTTTCTTCAACAAATTCATCGGTTATCGTGTATAATGGCGGCATTTTAACAACAAATTCATTGATATGTTTTCAAGGCCTATTATTAGTACTTCTGCCATTCTAAGCATAGTCCTATAATGCATGAAAGTTGCGTGTGGAGCAAGAGGTTAGATAATCGACTTTAAAGAAGTGAATGAACTTTGTGCCACTCTTAACCATGTTGAAGAATTTGACTATCATGTGCATAATAACTTTGTATCATCTTGGCAAGTTGTGTATTCCATTGTGGGGAAAGAATCAACATTATACCGTAGCCGATTCTTCTCTTATTGCTGATCGTTTTGGTGTAGGCAAGACAATAACAAATTTGCAAAGATTACTCATCGCCTAATATGGAATGGAAAGTATTCGAAGATAAGGTTCGAGGACAACTACAGTGCCAATAAGCAAACCTATAGTAATCGAAAAGTTGGGTTTTGTATACTCCACTTCAGTTCCTTCTCGACCTTGGGGAATTATTTCCATGGATTTTGTAGGTGGTTTACCCATGTCGAGATCTAAGCTGCGATTATCTTTATGTTGTGGTTGATCGATTTAGAAAAATGTGTATTTTGGATGCCTTGTACTAAGCAGGTTACGTTATAACAAAACCACACAATTGTTCTTTCAAAATGTTTGGGTGCATTTCTGATTGCCTAAATCCATTATTTCTGATCGGGATTCTTCATTTGTTGGAAATTTTTGGTCGAGTTTATGGGCACTCATGGACACCAAAACTTAAAAGAGCACATCTTTTCATCTCAACGATGGTCGCATGTGAGGTGGTTAATCGTACGGTGGTGCATCTTCTTTGTGATTATTGTTAGCATCCTAAATTTTGGGATGAGCATTTACACTACATTCAAGATGCATAATCGAAGCTTAAGCACTCTTCACTCAAATGCTTCGCCATTTGAAGCATTTTTTTGGCTATTTTCCCAAGTCTCCTTAGATTTTATCTTTGGGAAGGATATTGTTGTCGATGGTCAATATGACATTGATAGGCGTAAAAGTTCATTGAACAAATCTGGCCGATACATCATGGTGCAAGAGCAGTTTGAGAAGAGTCAGGCAAAGTACAAAAAGAGACATGAAAAGCATCGTTTTGATCATAGTTTCCAATTTGGATATGAAGTTTGGTTTTACATCAGCAAGGAGAGTAAGTTTAAAGAAGAAGGTAAAAGTTGAAACCGACTGACATGGTCCTTTCAAGATTATCGACAAGCATTGTTACCAATCTGTTTAGATTTGCCTTATATGCGTATGTGCAAAGAAAGTTAATGTTGAGAATTTGAAATTGTATGAGCCCGCTTTGATTGATGATCAAGGAGCATGTTCAGATTCCTTCATAGATGATTTTTCTCCCGAAAGCATCTTGCTTAACTCGATGAAGACACCATCCCGGGACATGAGGATGTGAACTTCAAAATGAGGAATGTGGAGTATCTTCGAGTCGGTCTTAAAGGAACAAATCCAAAAAAAATCTAGATGGATTGATGTTGGAAGGTGAGGGAATCCTTACCTCATCTTCACATAGACTGAAAATAGTATTTTGGAGGTCCAAAAGCTTCCCAATGGGGAGGTGTGATCAGGGGATCAAATTTTGCTCAAAACTTCAAATTGCTCGGAATCGCTTCAAACTAGATGAGAGTGTAGCCCTCGTCGTTTCGAACCCAACGCAACTTGTTTTGTCTCAAACAGACATCGGGAGCGAGAGATATTACAATCTGTTCGGAATGTCAAACAGGCAAAAAAAAATGTTGACTGTACAGTCCATACAGTCCATACAAGCTGATGTGGAAAAGTCCGTACATGCTGACGTGGAGGCCGTACGATGACATGGCAGTTGATGACATGGCGGGTTTATATTGGTAGATTTGGGCGAATGATATTCTGCCACATGGCACTCCTTTATTGGCTTATGGTTTATTGGTTCAAAATTATGGAGTCTGTGGGATTCGAACCTCGGACCTCCCACACCAGTCAAAGCTTTGGTAAAGTCCTTCGTGCCAACGACTCACACGTTGATCCTTGTTAGCTATATGTATTTTAAAATATTTGAATTGATGTAACATTTGATTCGATGGGGGGTCGGGCTAGGGCTTAGCCCCGACCCGAGGTTTTATGTTATACATATGGCCATGCCATATGTTTGCGCGGGAGTCAGTGTTGTACACGGAGCCAAGCCCCGGTTCTATATATAACCACAATGCAAAGCGCGTGGATTTTTGGTTTATGGCAAGCGGTTGTGCCTCCGGTCACATAGCCTATGACATGTGACCTTGCCATAGTGCGCGCGGGGTGTTCAACGGTTAGCACGGTTTTAATGCGCCGACACTTGGCGTATAACTGTTGGCTTTGAAAAACGGTTAGCCTTTTTGCTTTGGCGCGAGGTCGTATGGACCCCCATATGCCCAGGTGCTAGGCGGTTAGGGGCTGGCGCACCCATAACCGTCCTACAATTTTCACCATTAGCGTGGTTGCGCCCGGTGCTGGCTTTTTACACTATATATTGCGTGTGTGCTAGGTTCATGACACAAGGGTGCGTTTTGTAGATGCAGAGACAACAAGCTTGAAGGGGGGACTTCTAGGAGGCCTAACTTCTTCGTTTTTCGACCGATTGAGGTGCCAAAAAAGCCCAGCTAGGGGTTTTTGGACGCTCTGAAGCCATTGGAGCAGTCGGTTGGTCAGTTTGAGTATTGTAAGGCATGTTTTTGAGAACTTTGAGAAATTAATAATAATGATGCATGGGAAGCTGGACCAGGAGATGTAGCCCAACAGAGGGGTGAACTCCTTTATCAATTGCTGTGTTTATGTGCTTATGTTCAATAATTATGTTGTTGTCTATGTGTATTTTGCATGAGTAATCCTTTAATTTATGTGTTGCAAGTTGATCCATTTTCTTTTAACACATAACATTTACTTGCAATAATTTCAAGATTTTCAAGTCTTCTTCATTTTTAGATCAAACGTGGTGTTGGATCTCCTTCCTCATCATTTTTTTCAACTTCAATATCTTCTTTAGATTCATAATCTAATTCAACTTCTCCATTTCTTATATTATCCAACTCTTCTATTCTTCTTCGTAATTATTCAAGTTCCCTATCTCTCACACCTCCTCATGTTGTTCCTACTCTTCATAGTGGCATCCTTACAATTTGTCTTACAACCCTCACTCGGACCAACATTTATAGGCCTTACCTCTAGAATTGTACTCTCAAAACTCAGGAACCTGAACTAGTTATGATACCACTTGATGTAGCTCATAGATCTAAAGGAATTTTAACGCCTACTGGACTATGCTCTACCATCAAAATTCACAACGAAAATCATATATAAACATGCAATAGACCATTCATTCACTATTGTTGAGACTGAATAGAAGAATTTAATTGCAACGACGAAAAAAAAAACAGGGTTTGAATCCTTGATTTTTGTTATTGATTTTAGAATTCCTTCATGACACTGTAATCAAGAATTACATCTTTCTGACCAGCCTAGAACTGATTTAATATGTTGTTATTTTGTAGGCTATATCGTCTCTTCTCGATATCATTCTTGGTGGCTATCACAATCACTTCAAGTCGTTATGAGGGAACCTTCCTTTATTCTAGATTGAAAATCAACCCTGATATCTTCCTTAGCCATATTTTTGTTTTTTTTCTATCAGTTGATTTGTTTCCCTTGCGGTTGGAAATATGAACAGTCATGATGGTTCACTGCCCAGTCGTTTTCCCAATATAATTTAATTTTATCTTCCTTCATAAATGATTTCCACTTGGCACTTAATATTCATGAGATACATGGATTGAATTTGGAATCAACATATTGATTTACAACATAAAATTTCCAACGCAAATCATGTAGCGTGGAGTTGCAACAAGTTGCAACACCAATCCTGTAATGTGGAGTTTCAACGAATTGAAACACCAATCCTATAGTGTGGAGTTGCAGTGTATGAGTTTCAACAAGTTGCAGCAATGTCAATTATAACGAGTAACAACACGATATACCGAGTAGAGTTTCAACCATCCTTATTCGTCCTAAATTAACTTGTTCAAAATTGAAATGTGTTTGGGTGATGCAGATTGCCCAGAACCAAATATTCTCCCACATCATTTATTCATATGAAAACCATTGAAACTCCACCCGATGGACTCATAAAATACATTGAATAGTGCATGAAAAGGGTAATATTTATCAATCCATCGATGCATCAATGATTACAAATTCCTTACAAATATGTTGTCATCCAATGCAATCTAGTCTCCCTCCACAGTCAATAAACATACAAATTTAATCTTGTAGAAAAGAAAAAAGTACATGAAATCCAGGAAAGATAGATGCGTGAACGTTGAAATATAGTTTTTCCATGAATAAAAAAAATTCACATTTACTATGCAACCGATAGAAGTATAAGCTATAAATATAGAAGATGTTTATACTTTTTGAGAGATAAAATTAAAATTAAATAGAGAACAGATGAAACTCTCTATGATTATTATATATAATTTTTTGTATAATATGTATTAAACCTCTTTGCATAGGGTATGATTTCTCAATAAGTTAATACTAAAACAAATCCTCTTAGACTCTGACACGAAATATCCAAATTGTAAAGCATATAAATCAATATATATATTTTTTGTTTTCACAGTAGTCCAAGCAGAGTACAAAACATTTCCTTCAAAAAAATTTAATAGGGGCACACCGGGCTTGTGGGTTAATAAAAATGACCTATAAAATATTATCTCAATTTTGGGATTGATCCGACAAAAAAAATGCAAAATAATATCGCCATCAACATTAAACATAAATGGAAAATAGCTCTTACTGGAAAATATCCACGATAAATGAATTCTTAACTCAACAGAGCTTGTAGCTTCTGAAGATCTCTTCTAACGAGATATGAATTTGGAATAGGTTTCAAAGGTTTCTTGAATAGGGTAAACGCTTCCAAGAACCAATATAAAATACTGTCAAAACTATAGAATACATTATAATGTTAGCTATGAAAATTTTCCTATTCTTCATTCCTTTTCTGTATGACTTTATCTGTAAGTCTCATAGCCGAATACTCAAATAAAAATAGGAATAGGCTCATACATAATACAATATTAAAAAATCTAATATTCATTAAGAAAAGCTAAACCATTGAATACAAACTGCGACAGAGGTATATGCTGATTCCCATAGATTGTGCCTGCAAATAAAAGGTAATTGTTAATATATAGGGAATCCAAACTCTTAAATTGTTAACTTTCAAAATCTTATTGTACCTAGCAATTCGAGGTTGAAGAAACAAATAAAACTAAGCGTAATAGTTTATCATATAGCCAATCACTATTAAATAAACCTAACTAATATTCAACGGTCGTCCGTGAAATTTGAAAGGTCTCCCATACTTGGTATCCATCATGCATCCAACTTAATCATGGATACGTTAATTGAAATGCAGGCCAAATGTGGCATCCATCAGTCGGCTGCTTCACATCCATAAAAACGCGGTGAAAATGAAGCACCTGTGGTAATATGAGACTTATTATTCACATATTTAATCCCTACTAAGCACCTGAACGTGACAATGAGGTATTCTATACATATTAATCCTTGTAAATAAGGTAAACATGGCAATTAGTGGTTAGGGAAGTAGATTATTAATAAAATTAAGTAAATGTGAAAAGGTAAAAAACTAAATGTATGCATTCAAAAATGCAAGTTATGAACATACAATCTCATTTATTGATTTGGGAGGATGGCGAAGAATATGCCAGCATCACCAGTTTCTAGTCATAAGATTATGTAATATCGTTGACCCAAATTATTAATTCTTCCTATGTGAAAATGATATTAAACCCTTACAATAATTTTCTCAATGATGAATATTATGAAACACATGAAAAGCACACATAAATAGAGAATAATAGTATGGCATATTATTATGAATGGGAACAACAATAAAAATATCTCTAGTGGATGTAAAAACAATTATAGAACAAGACTAGGAATATAAACTATTGGCTACTATGGAAGCTACACAATCTGCTACAAAAAACAAAAGGAAACCTGGTATGATTCCAACATAGAAACTGAGGCTCTCTAAGCCTCCCACTACTCTACTCCAATGATGCAAACCCCTACCACCTTATGGGGCTTGCGTGACCTCCCGGTCTAGGATCGTTCTTCTATGAAGCTGAAACAACTCTTGGATCCTTATTGGATCCCTTCCAAAATGCACACAGGCCCTTTAAATCTTCGTGCAGTTCCAATAAAGGCTCGCGAGTGCTTTTACTAAGCCCCTTTATTCCTTTCAAAATAAAATTCGGGCACTAGCCCTCTGCTTCGGTGGAAAAACACATCTGACCATAGGCTATGACCAAGCGCTTAGCTAATAGGCACTACTTCGACACTCTAGAGCATCGGACTCTGAGGTTTCTACCTTTATCTTCTTCCAAAACCTCTGAACTCATGAACTAGAGAATAATCAAACAAGGGGAGAGATCAATGGTCCCCAATGTGAAAATTGATCTACAGTGCACAGAAGTTTCGAGACTCCGAGCTTCAGAATTCTTCCCTAATCTAACACACAATACTTTCAGAGTGTCGGACTCCGAAGTAGTAGATCAGATGGTTGTCTCCCGCCTCCGATCGATGGTCCACGCTTACTCCGTACTCCGGGATTCAAATAGTTTCACAACAAAAACCATGCTTCCTCCTGAATGCGCGAATGTTGAACTTCTGTATATACTTGGGGATCAATGGTCCTGCCCTGTCCTAGATCTACGGTCTATGGTCACTCCGGGTTCTGGGAATTCATAGCTCTTTAATAGAAAAAACTCCAAATCCTCCAAATGACTAACTAGCGAACTATATAGAGGCTCACAGATCAGCGGTCCATGCCTTCCTAGTGGCCAACGACTGTGATCTCTTCGTAACTCTAGGATTTGGAGCTTCTCGTGACATAAATTCTTCAAAACCTTCCTAGTGTTGAACTAGAGAAATGTTGGATCTATGTTCTGCATGTCCCTCTCAATTGGATGGTTTAGATATAATATGGCCTTCGGGCCTTCGAGAGTTCTTTCACCTTAACAAATTATACCCCAATTCTTCCAGAGTGCTAAATCTCTTAATCATGTGATCTGTCACCATGTGGCCCTGACATCGACGGTCAATATCTTTTCTGGGCTTTGAAACTTCATGGTTTTCTCCTCCTATTAGCATTATGACCCAAATATGTCGAAGTGCCACACTCCCGAATTGTGATATTTGTTGACACGTGATCCTGGTGCTAATAGTTAGGATCTGCTTCGGGCTTCGGAGCTTTGGGAGTTCTTCTCTCTCTTGCAACTTCACCTCCAATTCTATGGATGGTCGGACTTTTGAACCTCATTTGTCTTGCGGACACGTGTCCTCTACTTCCAATGGCCTAGATTTACTTCTGGCTCAAGGACTTTAGGATTTTTATCGCCTCCACACCCAACACATGGAAATTGTTGAACTCGCGAAGTCTGAAGGACTTCAAGGGTTAAAACTTTCACTTATTACCTGGATCCAACGATTGTGTTGAGCACTCAACACACCCTAAAACTGTCTATGTCAAATGTTTTACTTTTTGGGTACCACTTGATCCTTTGCATTGTATGTTTACACTTCAGTATGAAAAATTGCTACCTTTGTTTATCATTTTGTGTTTTCATGTTGAGTCATTTAAAGTCTGCTTGAGCATGTGAATAACATATTAACTTTACAAGAAGCTAACATTTACCTAAGGAATCGACAATCAAAACTTTTACTCAACGCGCTTAGGAAATTCGACATTGGGAAGGATTAGAAGTGGCAAAAATTGCTTGAGAAAACCAAAATAGCCAAGCGTCGATCTTCACCGGCATCGACAGAAGAAAGTCTCTCATCTCTGCGAATAAGCTTCACTAAAGGTATTGCCAAAGACTGATCCATTCGGCATCGAAAAAATATTAGAAGAATGAGTGTTGAACGAAAACCAAAATAATAATTGCCAACCGCCGATTTCCAAAAGTCTGTCGGGTCGGAAGTCTCGAAGGAAGTTAACCCACGGAGAAAACTATGCATTAATTTTACTTTTGAACGCCAATCCCCGATGCCATCCCAGTATCGACAGACGCAACATCTAACTCTTTTAGGCTCCTTCAATGTGAACAAAGTCCTGAGTGCAATCCTTACCCACAAGCCGAGTTCCGGATTTTATTTTTAATGAGCCCCGCATTAGTGACGCCATGTCATCATCAATAGCCATCATAAGTTTCTAAAGGAAGATATCAATGAACTTACAAAATAACTCGGAACAACGATAATTATAAAATCATATAATTTACGATAATCTTAGATGAAAACACGGTAGATTTACATACAAAAAGGAAACACGGTACATTCAACTGCTATGACTAGAATCCTTTCAAGAAAAACATTTTTGAAATTTCATATATTAAGGTTCCCCCCAAGCTTAGGTTACATACAAATAAACACCACCGACGCCTTGACTAACCAGCCCGGTTACATTGAGAACGTGAAAATAATCACAAAAAACAGAGGAAATTATCAAGCATCACTTCTGAGAATACAAAACAATAGTCTGCCCATCATGTATCTCCTACACACGAACCCTTTCCTAGAATGGTCCTCGCACCTTTCTTTGTTTTCATTTTCTCCTTCCCCGTCATCCCCTGCACTTCACGTAGATGCACAATTGTATCTTGTCCTTCCCGGAGCTGTCTTTTGAGCCAATTTATGCTTCCTTCGCGACCTTGCTGTGTCCACTGTCGATACCTCCTAGTTCTTCACCTCCAACTGTCTCCACAGTTCTCTATTTTCTTGATAAAGCTCGACTATGGAGAGTTGTTCCTGCTCCAGTTGTTGGTTGGATTTTCCAATGTTAGAACTAGATGTCCTTGTCTTTTGCATACGACTCTCGCTTCCTCGACTGGTAGTCACGATAGGCTCTAACTGGGTCGCATGCATCATGAACTCCTTAGCAGCCAGATGTGCACCCATCTTAGTCGGGATATGTTCTCCTCCTCCCACCTCCATATTTTTTCTGGGCCTTCCCCTCCTCCTCGATGTCTGCTTCTGAGAGGGCATGACCTCCAACGTGTGTTCTTTAGGTGTAATTTTCTCCGCTTCTACCTCCGCACGAGGCACTGACATCATTTTCGATCACAGGTAGGAAACTCCTTTTAAAGCCTCAGAGACGCTTGATGCCAATAAGAAAGAGTCCCAGGCACGTTGGGGCTTGGACCTGTAGCTCCAGCTTCCTGACAAGCCTCGTCCCTTGTTTTGAGGGGATCCCATAGTGCGACAATGTATTTTCTTAGACGTTTATGGCTGAATAAAGGACTACGACATAGAGTTTTTCTAGAATTGAACTCGCAAGACCAACGCTACTGATGTATAAACTCGGATGATGCATAAAACCCCCACAAAACTTATACAATTTATAGCAGAGTAGGGAAGAAAAAAAACACATGCCAAGAAACCCTCACGACTCGCGACGGGATGTATTGAATAATTAACATGTCATAGTTTCCCGACGGATACAATCTAGAATGCATGAATGTCACTAATCGGAGTTGTAGGGAATATACAGTACGATCATTCCAATCTCTTTAATCTCCCCAAATTCCATGATTAGCAAATGATAGTTGACACACTTGGTGATACAGCTTCCAGAGGAACAAATTTCCTCGACCTGAGGCATTTAACGACTTCCTTATTATGGTATCTAACCTTTTGGGAGTGTACGTGCACTTTCAACACACGTTCAGCTCTGACATCCTTTCCCAACCCTAAACAGAAATTGACCACTGTAATGGTTTCGACGCTCGTATATGTCGTACCTGATTTTCCACTCTATGGCGCACAAATGTAACTCTTTTAAAACAAAGAGGAGTGACGGCATGGACAAAGACATTACAGGTCATTCAAAAGGGTGACTAGGATCACGTAAGTATTAAACAATCGAGACTAACGAGCTCTACAAGTACACATCAGTTTCATTTTTTTGTTTACATCTTATTATGCTTTTCCTGATAAGTAATCTCTAAACTATTTCAATCCTAATTGTAGAAAATATCCTTTCGACTACCGAACAAAGTTTGTTCCATAACCTCGCCTAGGAACCCGAAAAAAACATTGAAGAAAAATTGACAAAGAAATGAAGGATATTGGACTCCCCGAGTTCGACAGCCCCGACAATTTCATCAACTTGAGCAACGTAGTCAAATCACATACCAAGAAATATTCGCGATGGGATGAAGAGCTCGCAAAGATGACCTACGCGATGCTAGGGAAAATACGATGATTCATGGATCATCTGATTAGAGCTCAAACCATGCTACAACAGTTGAACTCCAGTTTAGTAAAGTACCAAACGCATGCGATGGACATCAGAGGGATTCACGCAGCTCCAATGGAACAACACATATTTCCATGAGCCCAAAATTGTGAAGAATTGTTTATCATTTGGTCTGAGTACAAAAGAAGTCACCCTTTTCAAGAGATATCTCGGGTTGACTATTAAAGAAACTGTTAGAGGAGGATGCCACGTGGCGATTTTTGTTTTGCTTAAAGTTCACTTAGCCATTATTTTCAGTTGAACTTTACATTATAAATAAATACATCAACCAATTAGTTAAGGGTCGATGGTTGTTGCAATAACTCTTTCTTTCTGGTTTTTAAGAATTATTTTGAAGCTGCTATGAATTGAGAAGTCCTTCTGGACCAAAGACAAAGTTATTTTCATCAAATGCATGTGTGAGTGGATGTAGAGAAGAACTCTTTCCTATCTCGTTTCATGAATATATGTAGCGAGTAAGAGTTGTCCAATTTATTGTCAAGTTATCTAGTGCAATGCTTTGCTATTCTTTTATTTAATGATGAAGATGATGAATCATTGTGTGATTATGTGATGAATTATTATGGTAGATGAATTATTTTTCGTGCCATTATCTTATTGCATATGTGTTTTCTTTCTGATAATTAGTAATCTCATATAGTAATTGGATGCTCACATGGTTAACATATTAGTACTAGGCCTGTGGTATAGAATTTTCGTCTGCATGTTTGAGTAGTGGGTTATCCCAAGCTCAGCCTCTTCCCCAATAGTTAGAACTTAATTCGGTTTTTTTTCCAAGTTGGTTTATACTGGCATACACCTCACATTGGTCCCACCGAAGAGAAACTACAAAAGAGATAGTCCAAACTGAAGGAAGAGCCTTCACAAGAAAACGTTAAAGCCCATCGATTAATTGGTCGAATCACAATATCTGGAGAACCATTCCATTCCAAATGCCGCAGAGACTAATTTGGCCTCGGTGGTGGGTTTGGTTCCTACTGTTGAACTAGGGATTTAAGACCCATCAACAAGTTGTTGATCCTTACACTCGGATATGATGGATGGGACATGTTCTCTCTTCTCTACACACTCCTCCTCCTTTCTGGGAATAAATATAATGGCCCATATTTCCTCTACAACCCATCCGATGGCTTCTGTAGCTTCTCCTCTAGAACAACTTCACTTTCCTTCAATGAAAGAATTTTCTCAAGCTTTCAATGAATAAGCCTTTGAATATTCTTCTGTAGGACTGATTTCTAGTTCTCTACTTGTGTTGTCTCTCCTGATCTTTATTCAACTCTTTGAATGAAGTATGGGCACACACTTGTGCTTCTCCTACAGTCTGGGAATTAGACTATTTTCTCCATCTGCACTCCTTCTAGGGATTCTTGAAAAATATGAACCTTGAAAGGTTCTCTACCTCTACAAACCTTGCAAAGACTCTTTACACCACTTGTACTATCTCTCCTAAGATTGTAATTTATCAAATTTCACAGGATTCAACCCTTAGTTCTTTCAACAACTTTTCATGCCCTCTTAGCACTCACCTCCTCCTCCTGAAATTCACTAACACTTTAGCAATGTGTTGGCTTCGTGCACTCCTTGCGCTTAACTCTCCTAAGTCCTGAACTTGAAAGACTCACCTATGCACTCCTTGCGCTTTCTCTCAGAGTCTTTAGTAACTCTGGCGTGCACTCCTTGCACCTTTGCTCTGTGTAAAATTAGACTATCTCCCTTCAAATTTTGAAACTGTAGATGGTTCGGCCTCCACACACCTTGCGTTGGCTCTTCAGAGTCTTTGGTAACTATTATGTGCACTCCTTGCACTGGACTCCTCCTTGACCCTTTACACTACTCCGAGTGTAGGAGCACTCCCTGTGCTCGCTCTGTGCACTCTTTACACTATCCCTTTTGATCTTGAGGACAGTTTTTGTGTGCCCACCTACAACACTCTTCACATAAATTCTGAACAAGTTCTTGCACACTTCTTATGCAGACCTTTTAGATTTTTCTAACAACTCTAATATGCACTCCTTGCACAACCATGAGATCCCAAAACAATCATAATTTCATACAGATAGAGAATTCTACTTATTTCTGCAAAGGGGACATTTAAACATCCATAACATTCATACATATGCACAAAAAACATTCAAAAACAAACATATTCATTCATTCACACATAAAATACACACAAAGATTTATATGCAGGGAAATCTTCTCTTTGTATTAATATTGAATGGTTTTTACAATGTGTACAAGACTAGACTGCAATAGAGTCTCAGTTCTTCTCAACTACTATCCACAACAACTCTATACAACTCTCTTCAACACCCTCTTCTAGGAATATATTACATACATTTATACACAAGGGGCTTCTCGAGCCTTCCCTCCAAACATATTATTCCTTTCATATTGTATTTAAGCATACTACCACTAAGGATTTATTACAATAAATATTCATTTACATCTTCATATCTGAGGTGATTCACAGGATCTATACAACTACAACCCATTAAAGGCGACTTTACACTCATATTTACATATTATAAAGGATCGGCCCTCCTTGAGCCTTTTCAAAATTTAATTACATTAAATTTCATTAAAAACTCAAGATTTAAACTCAGAAAATGAGAAGATTGGTGCTTCTCTCTCCTTGGGATCCGCTCCCTCCTAGTGTGTTGTTGCATCGGTTGTTGATGCTATGATGAGTTGGAGTGATTCTCCTACATCATACTCCCATGTTGAAAAAAATCATGAGCTCCTTCTAATGGATCCTCTGTTGTTGTTATTGAGATCCTCATGGGTCCCTAACTTTATCTCTGAGTTGTCCACATGCTCTTCTTCTTTGTTGTTCTTGTTGTTATCCTACTGCTATCGCAGGCTCTCTTCTGGTTAACCTCCATCTACTACTGAATATATTCTTTGTTGATTCTAGCATCAACCTTCTCATCTCCTATATCTCCCTATCCAGTTGGTCTATTGTCTGGCTTCTCTCTTGCAGTCTAGTCTACTGCATCTCATCCTCTTCATCAATATCCAATTTGACTTGTTGGATGAGTCTCCTCTGGGTTATCTCTCGTCCTCTCATAGCTTCCATTTATTCACACATATCAAAGGGAAGATCAATCTGATCTCCCATACTAAATTCATCACGAGTGAAATTGACTTGCCACTCCACTGCAGGTTCAAATTATGCTACGATATTATTGAGTTGTTGCTCAACTATCTCTTATGACAATCCTCTTTCTGTCATTTCCTCTGCTCTTTTGTCATCTCTTTGTGCTGGCATAATTTCATCATTTTCCAGTTTCTCCTCATGATGGAATTCTTCTTCACTTCTCATGACCACATCCTTCTGGTAGTCTTCCTCTATATCTATATTGCTTAACCAATCCTCGAGCATCTTCAACTCATTTTCCCATTGAGTGATAATTTTATCTCAATTCTCCTCTTCCTTCATATCTTGGGAATATTTTAATATATGCTCCTTCTCCTTCTCCATGGTAGTATTTGTTGGTTGCCTTTCTTCTTCTACACTTGCACTGGCATCTGTTGGGTTTCTTGGTAGGAATATATTGATTCCTCCAATGATCAGAACACACCTATGATCTTCCTCCTCTCTTATCATCGCTCCTTTCTGATATAAACTCTTCTCTAAGTTCATGAGACTCTCAGATAGTCTCATCTGCTCTATCCTCTCCTCATTAAACACTCCTTGCTCATATGAACTCCTCTCTGAGTTGTTGAGACTCTCAAATAGTCTCATCTTCTCTTTCTTCTCCTCTGTTAGCAATCCTTACTGATATTAACTCCTCTATGATTTCTTGAGACTCTTAGACAGTCTCGTCTCTTCCTTTCCAACCTAGAAATCTAAAATTTATGTTCTTCCCTCCTGGAAGTCTGCAAGATATTCAACCGACCTCTTCTCATTTGCCTCCTAAAAATCTACGAGATCTTCAACTGATCTCTCTTCCTCATCACCGAGGCTCTCTCCATATTCCGGTTCACAAATGAAAATCATCTTCTCCTCTATGTCACTAAGGTTTTACACTTTCCTCAGCCACCTCCTCAGTATTTGCATCTTCCTTATGGAAACCAACTACTGAATAGGCCACTTTACCTTCTACTACATGGGCCACTCATACCTCCATCTTCCTTGCGCTTCTTGCTACATTTTTTGAATCAAATTATCGAGCCTCTCTCGGGTATCCTTGAGCTCTTTTTCCATATCCTCATTTCTCATATTCTCACGCTCTCCTTTCATACCTTTCTTATGGAATTTAGTAGCCATATTTTCTTTACCTTGCACTCCTGGAAATTATGTTGTCTGTGGCACACTACCGAATAGTTCTTCACACATAGTCTCAGTACTTTTTATTCTTCTCCTTTGCCTCCTATCTATAGATAAAAATATTATTTGATACCATATGATGCAAACCCCTACCACCTTCTGGGGCTCACGCGACCTCACATTCTAGGATCGTTCTTCTACGAAGATGAAACAACTCTTGAATCCTTGTTGGATCCCTTCCAAAATGCACACAATCCCTTTAAATCTTCGTGCAAGTTTAACAAAGACCCGTGAGTTCTTTTACTTAGCCCCTTTATGTCTTTTAAAATCAAATTTGGGCACTATCCCTCTACTTTGGTGGAAAATCGCATGTGACCATGGTCTATGACAAGGTGCCTAGATAATAAGTGCTACTTTGGCACTCCAAAGCTTAGGGATCTGGGGTTCTACATTTTTCTCCTTCCAAAACCTATGAACTCATGAACTAGTGAATAATCGAATGAGGGAAGAGATCAATGGTCCCCAATATGTGAACTGATCTATGGTTCATAGAGGTTTCAGGACTTTGGGCTTTGGGAGTCTTCCCTGTTCCAACACACAATACTTCTAGAGTGTTGAACTCTGAAGTATAAAATAGGTTGGTTGTCTCCCACCTAAGATCGACAGTCCACACTTACTTCGCGCTATGGTATTTAAAGTGTTTCGCAACAAAAACCATGATTCCTCCTTAATGTGTGAATGTTGAACTTCCAGGTAGATTTAGGGATCAACGGTTCCACCCTGTCCTAGATCTATGGTCTAGAGTCACTTCGGAGCTCTTTACTTCAAAACACTCCAAATCCTCCGACCGACGAACTGGAGAATTATCCGGAGGCTAACATATCAACGTTTCATGAATTCCTAATGGCTAACGGATGTGATATCTTCGTAAATCAGTGCTTTGGAGATTCTCATGACAGAACTTCTTCAAAACCTATGGAGTGTCAAACTAGTGAACTGTTGGATCTACAATCAATGTCTCCCTCTCAATCGAATGGTCAAGATCAACTCTAGCCTTCAGGCCTTTAGGAGTTCTCACACCTTAACAACTCATACCCCAATTCT
This sequence comes from Picea sitchensis, assembly GCA_010110895.2. NCBI lineage: Eukaryota > Viridiplantae > Streptophyta > Pinopsida > Pinales > Pinaceae > Picea > Picea sitchensis. Next base: position 78,549 of record SNQJ01S0012836.1, read on the forward strand.
TTTGTATTTCTAATTCTCCGAATCAGGCAATCTGTCACTACATGGGGTTGATGCCGACAGTCAGGATCCATTCTGGGCTTTAGAACTTTGGGGTTTTCTCCTCCTATTAGCACGAAGACCCAAATGTGTCAAAGTTCCACACCCTCGAACTGTGAGATCTGTTGACACGTGCTCCTGGAGCTAATGGTCAAGATATGCTCCGAGCTTGGGAGCTTCAGACGTTTTTCTCGTTCTTGCAACTTCACCTCCAATTATCCATATAGCCAAACTTATGAACCTCACTTGTCCTGCGGACATGTTTCCTCTACTTCCAATGGCCCAGATTTAGTTCGGGCTCTGGGACTTCGGGAGCTTTTTCTCCTCCACACCCAACACATGAAAATCGTCGAACTTGCAAAGTCCGAAGGACTTCAAGGGTTAAAACCTGTGCCTCTTACCTGGATCCAATGGTTGTTGATCCTTGTTCTCATATCCGATGGCTACAACCTATTTTTCCTTCTATGCATGCTCCTCCTCCTCTCTGGGACTAAATCTAATGGCCCAGATTTCCTTTATATCCCATCCAATGGATTTTTTATCTTCTCCTCTGGTGAAACTTCACTTCCCTTTAGTAAAGGATTTTTCTCGATATTTCAACATCTTGGCCTTTGAATCTTCTTCTACAAGACTGATTTCTAGGTCTCTCCTTGTGCTGCCTCTCCTGAGGTTTGTTCAACACCTCGAATGAAGTTTGGGCATATGCTTATTTTGTAGTCTTGGAATTAGACTATTTTCTTCGTCTGCACTCCTTGTAGGGCCTCTCCGAAAATATGAACCTTAAAAATTTCTCTACCTCTGCACACCTTGCAGAGACTCTGTACACCACTTTCACTATCTCTCCTGATCTTGTAATTTCTCTAACTTCATAGGGCTCATCCCTTGTTTCTTTCAACAACTTCTTGTTCCCTCCTGGCACTCACACTCTTCCTCCTGAACTTCACCAACATTTTAGCAGTCTGTTGACTTCATGCACTCCTTGTGCTTAACTGTCCAAAGTCCTGAAGTTGAAAGACTCACATGCCCACTCCTTACGGTTTCTCTTAGAGTCTTCAGTAACTTTGGCGTGCACTCTTTGCTCCTATTCTTTGCGTAAACTAATACTATCTCCCTTGAGATTTCAAACTTGTATATGGTTCGGCCTCTGCACACATTGCATTGGATTTTCATAGTCTTCATTAAATCTGACGTGCACTCCTTGCACTGGCCTCCTCCTTGAGCCTTTACACTACTCCAAGTGTAGGTGCACTCCTTGCACTCGCTCTATGCACTCTTTACACTATCCCTTCTGAGCTTGAGAATAGTTTCGGTGTGCCCACTTATCATGCTCTTCACAGAACTTCTGAATGAGTTCTTTCCCACTCCTTGTGCAGACATTTTAGATTTTTCTAACAACTCTAAGGTGCACTCCTTGCACATCCGTGAGAGCCCAAAACACTCATAATTTCATATATATAGAAAAGTCTACCTATTCATGCAAAGGGGACATTTAAACATCCAGAGAATTCATACATATGCACATAAAACATTCATAAACCAACATATTCATTCATTCACACATAAAATACACACAGAGATTCATATCCATGGAAACCTATTATTTTTATTAATAATGAATGGTCTTTACAATGTGTACAAGACTAGACTACAACAGAGTCTCGGTTCTTCTCAACTACTATCCACAACAACTCTCTACAACTCTCTTTAGCAACCTCTTCTGGGAAAAGATTACATACATTTATACACAAGGGGATTCTCGAGCCTTCCCTCCAGACCTCTTTGTTCTTTCATATCACATTTAAGCATCTTGCCACTAAGGCTTTATTATAGTAAATATTCATTTACATCTTTGTATCTGAGGTGATGCTCAAGATATATACAACTACAGGCCATTAAAGGTGACTTTACACTCATATTTACATATTATAAAGTCCCATCCCTCCTCGAGCCTTATCAAACTTTAATTACATTAAATTACATTAAAACTCAAGATTTAAACTCAAAAAATGAGAATAGTGGTGCTTCTGTCTTCTTGGGATTTGCTCCCTCCTAGTGTGTTGTTGCGTTGATTGCTAACACTATGATGAGTTTGTTGATTAAGGTTGGTTGTCATTGATGTCAACCCTTGAAGAAAGACCCATAGCACAAAGGTTTGGGTAATGGACCCAATAATGTTTGATGTAAATATGACTCATTATTGTTTCTTCATGGTTGATAAGAAGTAAATATGGATGAACTCCAAAGTGGTCCTCTTATGATGAAAGCCCTCACGGGAAGACGCTTTGTGGAGTAAGAGAACCCATGCTTAATTATGGAATAATGAGATGAAGGAAAGTGATTTTGTCAGGGAAAATATTATAGATCGATAGTTCTTGTCATGTCATTTCTAGTGGTATGTAGAACATCACATAACTCCTCACGGTTGGAGGACCCTCATATGTCATCTAGAAGCCCCAAAAGGTCAAAGTAATCAAAGTGGTTTAAGATATTTTAAAAGGTAAATAATAAAGTGAAGTGATGAGTGTATTATAATTCAAAGTGTTTACAAAATAAATTATTTCAATAATAATTTTAATGGAGAAATTAGAAGTGGACCCAACCCTAAAATAAGGAAAGTGGGGCCAAGTGACCTAGAAGATGTTTTTAAGGAAGCTACTTGGAGAGTATAAATAAGAGGCAAGGATCTCTCATTTGAATTACACTTGAGAATATTGAATATCTATAGGTGTCTAAGGTATACAAATTATATCTAAGCCGAAATTCTGAGGAAAGTGAAGAAAAGAAGGCCGAAATGCAAGGAAGGATAAATTCTTTTGATGGTGCTTTCTAAGGTATGTTATTTTCAGGTCATCTCACCATTTTCACTATAACTTTTTTTTATAATGCTTAAGATCCTGAAATTTCTATGCAAGTGAGAAAACATATCCAAGTATCTATGGTTAAAAATTAATCTTGTGGGTCGTTGTATTTTGGGAGTTACACTCTGTGGAAAATAGGGTTTGTGGCCAATCCTGAAACTAGTCAAAATCAGGTGTTTCGAGTACAAACGTCATAACTTATTCATAACAGATCCAAATTTAGTGAGACCAAATGTTTTGGTTAGGGTAAAGTCTTTAGTATTCTTTGTAATAGTTTCATATCATTTCATCAAACATTTTGTGCGGGGAACGCTCTATAAGGTCGTTCTCTAGAATAAGCTAGAATTCAGCAAGGTATGCCATTTTTGCTATAAATCTTTTTTTTAGAGGTTCCAAGTAGTTCCACTTGGAGGAATTGTATAAAATACATTGAAGAACATTGTGTATCAGTTTCAGATCTTTATACATTACAGGTTCAAAGTTATGATTACTTCAAGTTAGGGTTGTTGACTAATCCAAAACTAGGCATGTGAGACTAAAGAAAAGTTTGATGAAAATGCTAGTCTCTTATTTTTAAAGTTAAGGAAGGTTTGTAGGAATGTGATCATATACACCAGGTCTATTACAGAGCTACAAATCAGATTTGGATGATGAAATTGATGAGGGATTTTGGTTGAGGTACATGTTGAATACATGGTTGAGACAAGTAGTTGATGAGTTGGCGCACATACATGAGGTGTATAGTTGATGATGTTGTTACATATTGATGATTCATAGTTGATGAGTAGTTGACACATGATTGGTACATAATTGGTACATGGTTGGATTCACTTGTTTATGGTACAAGTTGATTACAGGTTGGTGCATGGTTGATGCACTTGTTTATGGTACAGGTTGATTACAGGTTGGTGCAAGGTTGATGCACTTGTTTATGGTACATGTTGATTACAGGTTGGTGCATGGTTGATGCACTTGTTTGTGGTACAGGTGGATTACAGGTTGAGGTACAGGTTGATGCATGGTTTAGATTTATTGGTACAGGTTTACAGTGGTATATCTCACAGTGATAGATTGACAATGGTTCCATCATTCTACTTCTACTTCAGGGTGGAAGGACGGGGCAAGGAAAGGTGGTTGTAGCCACCTTCCGGTTGTAGTCGGAGAACATTGGGGGCTATAGCCTCCTTCTGGTTGTAGCCAGAGATTTGGGGAGTTGGAGGTTCCCTCAGGTTGTAGCCTGAGAAACTAGGAGGTTGGAGCCTCCTTCCAGTTGCAGCTGGAAAACAAAGGAAGTTGGTGCTTCCAATGAATGTAATTCTTCAAGACATATAAGAAAAAGCATTTCGTGGTTTTCTCTCGATTTGGGTTTCCACATAAAACACTGGTGTGCTATGTATGTGTGTGATTGTTTATTTATTACTACTCATTATTGGATAATAATTCTACATTGATATAACATTTGAAGAAAAAGTATTATAATTACATTATTACTGATTCACCGCCCCCCCCTCTCAGTAATCCAGCAGAGTTGTAAGGATGCTCTTGAATCATCTAGTATACTTCAATATATTCAAAAAATACCACAAGACAAAGTCTCGAAATGAACTCTCCTTTGTCTAGCTAGGGTGGGTATTTCACCACTAAAACTAAACTTACACTGGAAGGGTTTTCCCCAAACCCTAATGAAAATGTTGGCCACAAGAGCACTCAATACATATCAAATCATAATTCTCAAAGAGGTAGGCTCCCCTTCTATTTATTATTCTTCAATTCTTCTATATCTTCCTTCTTGTCCAAATCAAACCCTCACTTGACTAAAATATAATTATTTCTTTTATTTAATATATCTTTAGGGTTTGATACTTTGACTCCCCATTTTATTTGTTGACTATATCTTACAGGAGTTGTGTAGGTTAATGAGTCATAAATTGGAGGGGGACATTACAGTCCTCCCTTCCCGAAATTGCTTGTCCTTAAGCAATTTTAGATCAGGGTTTTGTAAAACTTGTTCACCTTCTCATGTAGCATCTTCTCTGCCAATCCTTTCAAGTGCCAAAAACAATTGCCCTTCCTCATCTAGTGGAGGAATATCTTTCAAAGAGGTGACTTGTTGGTCCAATGCATTTTTTAGGCATGACACATCGAATGTTTTGTGGATTCTGCTTCCCTGTGGTAGCTCTGCCTTATATGCCACCTCTCCAAATCTCTTGATCACTCTGTAGGGTTCGTAAAAATGAGGTTTCAACTCCTCTGCACTATTCTTATTCATTGAATATTTTTGGTAAGAATGTAGCCTAAGAAAGACTAGGTCCCCGACCTCAAAATTGTTCTCCAACCAATGCCTATCTACATAAATCTTCTGTTGGTTCTGAGAAACCTATAAATTCTCCTTTAGGATCCTAAATATGTCCTGACTTTCCTGCAACCAGCCCTTGGCCTTGGGAGACTTTCTCTCTCCAAATGAAAAATATACAAATGATGGGGCATCATAGCCATACAACACTCTAAATGGACTCATATTGATGGACATGTGATGAGTGGTGTTGTAACAATTCTCCCCGAGATGAAACCATTTATCCAGGCTCATTGTTTTCCTGACACATATTTCCTTAGGTACCCTTCTACCCATTTGTTCACTAATTAGTCTGTCCATTTGTCGGGGGGTGATAGCTAGTACTAGGTGTCAACTCCCTTCCAGATAACCTAAATAGATATTTCCAAAACACACTAAGAAACCTAAATATCTCTTTCCAAAATGCACAACACCCCTCTAAAAATATCATCCCTCTTGGTAAACCAGAAGGAAACACAACTCACAAGATGCACTACACAGTCTTACCCGAGATAGTTCTTATGGGTGGCTACAACGCTTAGGTGCTTGTAGCCCGAGAATAAGTGGGGATCTGGAATTAACCTTTGTTATCTTCATTTGTTTAATCTAACATTCAACTTACCTTGATTAACCTGTCATTCTTACTCATACATGTAAATTAAAAGATCTAAGTAAGTCATTCATATATGTTTCTAACATCTAATCATTAAAAAAAAGGAGATACATAACATTCAATCACATAACACATGATCTACCATGGTTAACCCTTCCTGGGATACATCCACAAAGAATTGGTTTCTCTTCTCTTTTATTATTATGTTTCCAAAACTACAACGCCTTCCACATTACAACTCTGCATGAAAACATGTCTTTTTCTACAATGAGGCACACTATATCACACCAAGCTCCTCAGCCTGTGATCTAAACTTCAAGATCTACCTTATTTTCTCTCCTCATCTCAACAACTTACAAAATGGGATCGGATGTTATAGACATTCAGTCTTCGAACAACATAGAAAAAATGACCAATCAACACAATAACCAACTCCCAACCTCAACCTAAACCTCCTAGGTACTTATTTATGCATATTTTTGTCTTACTAGCCATTACATATTCTTACCAAAATCCTAACCCTAGAATGGTTAGGTCTTATTGCATGTGTTCCTTGCATGATTTCCTCCTCTGCATGCATGTTTACCTTGCACATGTTGCTTTTCCTGCCAGTTGTCTTTTTCTTTTTTTGTGGTTTGTTCTCCAAAATTGGTCTTTATTCAAAAATGGGCATGCGTCCAACAGGCCCCCAACACTAATATGTGGCTTGTCTCGAGCCACCTAGGCACTGCGCTCCCCCTTGACAACCTCTGCTATACTATGGAACTTGTCTTCCTTTCCCCTTCCCCATGTTTGGACCTACATGGCCTTTTCTGTAAGCACTTTTAAGTTTTGTGTTGTGACTTCCTCCTGAACCATGTATGTGCATTCCACCTATGTTTGCGTCATGTTCTTCTTCTTTGCCTCCAGTTGTGCAATCATTTATGTTGCTTTCTCTTGGAGGGGTTCCATCTATGCCTATCTCTCCAGTTTGTGTGCCTACGCCGTATTTAGTTTGGCCTGTAATATATTCATCTCATGCATTCCTTTTAAACGCTCAATGATGCCCATCATCTTTTGCCTCTGCTTGAGGTCCTGGATTTCAACATTTATCCTCTCTTCCTCCAACACTATCCAAAGATCCCTTGTTTTTTTAAACAATTATGTTGCATTGTTAATTTGATTCTCCTATTCTCATAGTTGGAGTGCATATTTTTCTTTCCTTTTCTCCCTAACCTCAGGTGGAGTCATTGGAGTCAAATTTTCCTTTAGTTCCTCAATCTGTTGCCCATAGTGGTCGATGGTTTGGGAAATTTGATTGAGTTTTTCCTCTGTTCTTGGACTCTTGGCTTGTGTGTTGTCTCGAAGGTGGTTGTAGACTATTGTCACCTCCTGTTAAATTTTATTTTTGTGTTCTTTCTCTCATTTGGTCTCAAACTTTACTTGTTCAAGCATGAGATCCAATAATTCCTTGTCATTTTTAGTTACCTGTAGTTTTGTTGCATCTATCCTCATGTGTGACTGCACCTCCTACACTATGCTGACTTGTAGTATGTACAATGCCTTTGCTGGTATCTTAGATAATACCATGTTGACATGCGCCAGCTCTTTCAGTGGCATATGTGTTAGGGTTTAATCCATCCTCTACATGTCCTTTGTGATGTTGAATGTTGGACTCACTTGTGTAGTTGTGTGAATAATATTTTATGTTTGTGGCATAGTCCTTATCACCATTGTTGTTTCTCCCTCGAGGATGGATTATGTTCCCTCGAGGACCTATCTTATACTAGCCAAGTCATCTTGTGTCTTCCCCCTTTGGTGATTTGCTTCTTCAAAGTATTTTATGATGCAGTCTTGCACCTTTTCAGCCACAAGGTCAGTGTCGTCCTCTGTGATTGTGTATTCGTGAAGTTATTTGTATGCCTTTTTCTTCTTGTGCGTTCTTCTTGACTGTGAAATTGGTTGTTTAGGTGGCCCTGGTTCTTAGGGAGTATATGCTAAGGGGGTTCCCTGTGATCCCATATCCCCCACACCTTGGTCTTTTTGTTGAGAGGTAGTGTCCTTCTTTCCTGCTTGCAAATCCTTCTTTTTGCACCCCCCTTTTTTTGTTGCGTCAACTTCTATGTTGGTTTCGTATTTTTTGGCGCAATGTTGTCTCCTACAGGTGTCTTGGCCTTCCCTACATCCACATCCATGCCCTTAGGTACTTCCTGATGTATGACTGGGATCTTCCAGTTGTCAGGCCAATCTCTCATGGCCATCTCTATGTCTTCTTCTGTGACGTAGTATCTCAGTTGCAACCACTCCTTTCCTCTATCCTTGTGTGCTTGGATCCACATATTATGCCTGGATGCCTTGAATTTGATGACGTCCTTGAACTACATGACTACCTCTAGGGTTATTCACCAAGTTTTGGCTATACCCTCTTTTATCTCTGCAAAGTACCTAGAAAATTTACCCTTGTTTGTGCTTCTATGCTTGGGGTCAAAGTTGCTCCCCAACGACGTGTATCGTGTTGTGTGGAACTTACCTATCTATCTACAAAAGTATGAATATGGGGATTCTCTCCACCCCATTAGCGCGATCAACATGGGTAGCCATGTGTAGTAGAACTTCGTGCCTAGGTCCTACACGTATTTGGAGTCCTCCATGAACGGGTTGAGAAGGTAAGGGGCCCAGCTGAATGACGTTCCATTTGCACACTACATTGCAGCTGCGATGACCCTGACATGGACTTCTTCCTTGCGAAAATTTTGCATCATTTTTCAGGCCATGAGTTTAGTGGCCATCTGTGTCATGGATTTGCTAATCCTTTTGAAAATTATGTTGTGCGACCCCCTCTCTGTCCCATATGTTCTCTTCATTTATTCTTCCAGTTCCTTATCCTTACTTTTGTCATCCAGATACTGCATGAGGTTCTCACCCATTGACGACAATCCTGTTATTGCTGTGATTATCTCTACTTCTATGGTCATGGGTTTTTCCATCTAGAGGAATCATCCATGGAGGACCGTTATCAACTACTTGATGTAGTTGTTCACCTCCTTCCCCCTTTCAAAGTGGGGAATATCCAACAGGTTGAGGATCCCTTTGTTTTCTATGACAACATCCCATGGATTTGGTTGTAGGATGGGGTCTCCAAAGGGTCCTATCCCTATGCTGTCCAAATAGACCTGATGTGCAAATTCAGGGAACTTGCCTATGTTGGCCACATCGTGGTCCAAGTACCTCATTTTATCCATGCAACCTAAACATTTTGGCATGGTTTTCACTCCTTATGGAATGTGTGGGACAACAATTATTGTGTCCAGCTTCCTCTGTGAATACCGCGCCATAGGATTTTTTCCCTTCTCCTTTGTCTATTGACTTGAGGACACCACCTCCATTTGTATTCTTTCTACATCAAGGTCTAGTTGACTAGTTATGTCCTCTAACAGACCCGCTTGCACTTGCATGATTTCTCCTCTAGTGTTTTTGAGTACTTCTACCTCTGTATGTGCAATAACTTGTCCATTTAGCTACAGGACACCTTCAACCGTTGCATTTTATGATGGTTTTTTTGTGTTATGCATGGGATTTCCTTGCGCGTTGCTATCAGGTCAACTTCAATGGATGACGCGGCTGGAACCTACATTTCCTCCACCACTGGCGTAGGGTCTATGGGAGCCTCATCCGACGACAGAATTGCATCGACATCGACAAATTCATTGGGTTGTTTGGTTTTCTGTCCTGGCTCTAGTGCCTCCCATGCTACCCTACTACTTCGTGTTTTCCTCTCTGCTTGGATCGACGCACGCATATTTGGTGGTGCCATCATGGGTAGTGGTTGGTTTTTTCTAAATTACTCTTTATTGGTTCACCTTGTGTCAAATCACTTTGGCTCCGCGTGCTTTATCTCTCTGCAATTTCACGATTTCACAATGGGTCTTATGTTGCCCGAGTTCCCCTTTATATAGGTGAGTGGTGAATATTCTCGAAGAAGTTTCCCCAATGTTGATTAATGTAATGGTGCTTTATTCATACTTTTGCATTGAATTTCATAATTTCTGCCAATTGGCGCCTTTCTACCATAACCTCCATTTTTCAAATTTCCTCCTTTTCTAACCATAATTGCTACCAGTTGGCGCCTTTCTGTCATAACCACCATTTTTCAAATTTCTGCCTTTTCTGACTGTTGGTCCTTTTTCTTGCACACTGATTTCTCCAACTATGTGATATGTCATTTATCCATTGCACGTGGACAATTTATTTTCATCGTGCTAAGTCCATTTTTGTTACACGCAGTGTTCTGATGTCTTGCACGGTAACCCCTTTTTTTTCAACTATAATACACTAGATACATATCTCTTTACTATGTGGTAAATTTCTAAGTACTAGGAGGTCGAATCCCATTGATCATTACTCTGAGTTATGTACCTCCTAAATATATCAACTGTACATCTCCCCCATCTATGATAGTCTTCACTTCATATGGTCCCAACCAATGCATTCTGAATTTTCTTGGGTGATGAAGAAATTTACTGTCATACACTAAGACTAGGTCTCCCTCCTTGAAACTCTTCCTTTTAATATTTTTGTCATGCCAAGATTTGTCCCTTTATTTTTGTACTTCTTGGTGAAATCATTCTAGAATCCTATTGTTATCACTGAAATTTCGTCTGCACATAGCGACAAAGAACTCCACATCATCAAAACAACAATGAAGTCATTCATGGCACTGAATTAAGTTCACAGCATTCCAGAAGGGTCAAAAACTATACAAAGTAACCAAAAATTGAAGGGCACTTTACAGCATCTTGGTGCGCGCGCATATGTGTGGGACTAAAACATGTTTTTGGCGCATGCGCGCTCCGACGCGCGCCTGTCAACATAAAAAGCCGCGCATCTGCTAATACGGTGCATTAATTGCTTAAGTCGGCCTCCCGACCGCCAATGGACCATCCCCCAAGATGATTTGACCTTCAGATCAGGGTCGGCTCTGCAAATTCGGCGAATTAATGGCTTAAGTGAACCCTA
>SNQJ01S0012836.1:89392-105759 GCA_010110895.2 Picea sitchensis
AATGACTCCCTTGTCTTACGTTTGATGTTTTTATTGTTATTTGCTTTCAGTTGTTAGATAGATTGTATTCTGTTTTGTTTTCTGTTTTCTGTTAACCCTTGCTGCCACAGATGTTCTGCCTTGGTGAACCCAACAGGGCATGCTGAGCGGTCTCCATTTTTCTCACCCGGTGACAGATTGACCGCGAACACCTATCTTCTTCCATCACCATAATTTGACTTAGCCTTTCTTGTATCGTGCCTCGTTCTGTCATGTTGGTGATTGTTGCAACGCACATACTAGGTACTAAAAATTCTGATGGAACCACTGCTTCTTATCCATACACCAACATGAAATGGTGTCTTCCCTACCCAATTTTTCCATGTAGTCCTGTATCCCATAATATTGTTGGTATATTCAATTCTCAATCGTCCCTATTGGCATTGCAGATCTTTGTCAATGTATTCTCTAGGATGTTATTAAAGGCTTCCACTGTTCCCTTGTCATGAGGGTGATATGTTGTACTCTTTTGATGATAGAATTCAAACTCCTTAGTCATAGCCTTGATAGTACTATTGATGAAGTGCCTTGGTCACTCATCAAAATCCTTGGGCATCCAAATCTAGTGATGAATTTCTCAAACAAGAAGTGTGTTGTTGTCTATGCACTACAATATTTTACGGGTGCTTCCTCTTCCCATCTTGTTAAGTACTTTGTCACAATAATGATATACCTCTTTGTCGATGGATTGATTGGTCGCACAAAATATATTTCCCATTTGTTGAATACTTTCAAGGTGACTTGTGGTCTTAGGGGCATCTCATCTCTTCTATTAGGTATACCAACCCTCTGACATACATCGCATCTCTGGAAGTAGTCCTTTTCATCTCCGTGGATGGTCGGCCACCATAATCCTATGCGCAATACCTTTTGCATGGTAGCTTGTCCTACATAATGTCCTCCATCTATTCCCTCACGAGTCTCTGCTAAAATCCTAGGCCTTTCATGTTCTAGTACACATCTTCTGAAGATGTTGTCTGCGCCAATCTTGTATAAGTGTCCTGCAATCAATTGATAGTCTATAACTATGAATACCCAATTTTTCTTCTGCAAAGTGTTGAATTATTGTGGTGCGGTCCATGTACACAAGTATTGAATGATGTCAGAAAAATATTAATCAGCTACTTGGACTTAAAATAATTGTGCCTCAGGGAAGTTGTCCTCTAAATTTGTAGGTTCCTCTCCATTGGTGATCCTTTATAGGTGGTCGAGTCCTGCATTCAACTTCCCTGGCTTGAATATCACTTCAAATTCAAAATCCTGAAACAACAGTAACCATCTACAAATCCTCTCCCCTAACACTGGCTTATTGACTACGTATTTGAGGGAAAAGTGATCTGTGAACATTTTAAAATGTTTCCCAAGTAGATAGTGTATGAACTTCTGCAGTGCATATACCATTTCTAGGCCTTCTCTTTATGTAGTATTGTAGTTCTTCTCCGACTCTGACAATTTTATGCTTGCAAATGTTATAGGATGATCTAACTCTTCTTATCCTGGCTGCGCCAAAATATCTCCAAGTGTTATGTGGTGCAGCACCCCCTGCCTCAGCAGGTTCTATGTGACCTCTCGGTCTTAGGATCGCTCTAAACCTTTCCCTGAGTCAAATTGACTCTTTGATTTTCCCCACAGGGAATATCTCACACACACAAGGGTGTATCCAAAAGTCCTTATGAGTTATACCTATGTGATCAAACACAGGGTGCTAACTCTACGCACCTGATCAACAAATATGATCGAGAATTTTTATCAAAAAAGGAATTTCGGATAATGCGTCGAACACACGCCACTTGTTGCCCACTGATTACAGTTTTTCAGGTCTTGAGAGAACAACCAACAACTGTTCCTCTTCCTTTATAAGTCCCCAAATTCTGAAATTTCTCCTTAGGTGAGATCGATGGTCTTTCAGGATTTTCACCAAACCTTTACCACTCCTTTGACTTATGTCGCACGTATCCTCTGACTGATACTTGGGACCCACCTTTCAGCGTTTCTCTTTTCGTGATTTTAGGAGTTTTTTTGACCATGCAACTCTACCTCTTGAGTCCCAAAATCCCAGAACCCGATTGGGCCTCAATGACTATTGTCCCTCAACCTTTCGGGAATTTTTCCTTTCGCTCTTCGAGATTCCTTGAACCGGGAGTTTGAAACTCTTGATTCCAAAATCACATCCCCATCTACTTCCCGGACCCCGAAATGACGAAATGATGAAATGGGCTTAACGACGATTGCTCCCTGACCAAATATCGGTCCATGTGACTGCTTCCTCCGTGACCAAATTCCTACTCCAAAGACATGTTGTGTTTCACGACTTTGGGGTTTTCAACCCAAAGTGCCCCGGCTCCTTGTCATCAGAATTTTTGAAATGTCGAACCCCGAAATACCGAAATGTTGAAATTCCACTCCAAAGGGGGATCAACAGCTCTTGTTTCTTCTCATCCAATGGTCGCTACTCCTCCTGAGCTCTGAACACTAAAATATGCTCAGTCTTAACTTCCCCACAGATCTGCGAGATCTAATGGCCTACGAGATTTCACACTTCTCCACAAAGTGTCTCCACCATTCGTTTCTTCTCTTCTGTGCGGCTTCCAGAGATTAAACTCCATGCGTCTTCGCTCGATCCAACGATTGTCGGATATCAATGCTATATCTGACGACCCAAATCTAATCTTATCTGCTCTCTCCTCCTGTTGTCAGGAAATGAAACTCTATGGTCCAGATCTCATCTATCTAATTGATCTAATGGCAGTTGTGCTCCCTCCTAAACTTGAGAACTTCCTCCCTCCCCTTGGGAGATTTTATGAAGTTTCAAAGGCCTCGACCTTTACTTCCTCTGAGAGCTCAATTCCTTTGGATATTTCCTGTGTTCTAGGAATGCTATCCCTCCTAATCTTTGTTGACTATGAAACCTGAAAGGGTTTCTCGACCTTCTTCTCACTCTGTTGTTACTCAGTGTGCCAAGGCATAATCCTTCCTGAGCTTTGTTTACCCGAGCCTCTAGGGGACTCACCCTTCTGTGTCCTCAAAGGGAAATATAGTGTCCTCTTGATGACCTTCTGCTCAAGCCCTCCTTGCTAAGCCTAACCGAGTATTCAGTAACTCTGTGAGTGTCTCTCCTTGACACTTCTCTTCTCAACAGAACTCAAAAAGAGTCCTTCTGTGCACTCTATCCAACTGCTCAATGCCCTCTTGGAAGAGCTTCCACAGAATCCTTAGTGATTCTATTTTCTCTCTCTCTGAACTCAAAATAGAATTCTTCTATGCACTCTATGCACTTGCTCAATTCCCTCTTGGCAGAGATTCACAAAACTTTAGACGTCCTGTCTTCCCTCTCTGTGCCCTCCTCTGCACAGTCTCTCCTTCAGGATGTTCAACGATCCTGGGGGGGTTTTCCTTTGAATCCAAGATTTCCTCTAGTGCGCCCTCCTAGCACGTCTCTGCCTAAATTCCACAGAATTCAGAAGTGCACTCTATGCACTGGCTTACAGAACCTGTAGTGTTCTGTCATGCAACCTCTTGCATGAAGCCTCAAAGAATCATACCTGGAATCAAAGAACCCAACAGACAACAATTTATGTCTGTAACTTGCAAATGCGTACAAACATACATCTACAGCATATCATAAGAACATAAAGACATTCATTCATGAACTCACAAACACCTGAACAACAACATGCAGGAAAAACCGGTATGATTGTATTAATATGAAATACCTCTTTACAATGTGATCTCGGACTACAACAAAAGTCACGGCTTCCTCTCCTCTCTAACCTATTCTCTCTATTCTTCTCTGCCTCTACTAAATCTAGATTCAAAGAAGATCCTTTTTACCAGGAGGGGCTCCTCAAGCTCTTTCCTCCATCTCAACAACTCTCATTAATTTACATTCAATTACATTGAATGGTTTTCTAGTCCGAATCGGATCTAGATCTCAACCTTACAACCATTTAAGGCAACCTTTATCTAAAGCCTGCGCACATGCATGGCTTTTGGCTCTACCAGAGTTACAACATTTTATACAATTTTTCAAAATTTGAAATACGTGAGCGTTGCGCCTCTCTCCTTCCATTGAATGTGCGCTTGACGTGTTGGCTAGCTGGCGCGTAGCTGGGTTGGAGTGATGCTCCTGCATCATTATGGCTTATTCATATACATGCACATTAAATGTCTTTTCCCAATATAGGAATACAAGTATTGGTGTTGTTACCATCTTATCTTTTAGAGTGACCAACCCCCACTGACAGTCTTCATTCCACTAAAATTTACTATATTTTTTCAACAGTTTCTCCATTGGCGTAGTGATCTATGCATACCCTTTTATGAATTTCCTGTACTAGCCTATTTGTACCAATGTTTCTCTCAACTGATGTACTGATTTTGGTGGTGGTAAATTGACAATCACTACAATCTTGGAAAGATCTACCAACAAGCCTTGTTTTCATACTATATGACCCAATAATATCCCAAAAGGTGTCCCAAAGATGTAATTCTTGATATTTATAGATATATAACATTGCTTGCATCTTTCCAAGATCAGCCTTAATACCTCTACATGATATTTCAATATATTGTAGACTTTTGAATCATCCATATATACTTCTAAAAAATGATGGATGAATTCTTTGAATGCAGCTATGACTACTCTTGAGAATATTGTTGGTGCATTCTTCAGTCCAAAAGGCATGAATTTGTACTGGTAGGATCCCCATTTTGTGGAAAAAGTGATCTTGTACCTATCTTTTGGAGATATCTTGATCTGATGGTAGCCTGAGAATCCATCTGTGAATGAATATGCTTATTGGCCTCCTACATTCTCTAATACTTCATCTGTGAAAGGGGTAGGAAAAGGGTCATGTAGGAAAGCATCATTCAGCTTCCTTAGATCGACACATATCCTTATGCCTCCTTGCTTCTTCTCCTGAACTACCATACGACTTACCCATTCATATTCCTCCACTGGTTCTATGATTCCAACTTCCAACATTCTGTCAATTTATGCTTTTACTTTCTACTTATATATTCGGTTCATTCTATATGGTCATTGTCTGAATGATCTAGCCTCAGGTTTGAGAGGTATATTCATCTCTCCTAGCTCTCCTACTATTCCTTTCATCTCTGTAAATGTTTTTGGGAATAGGTCATTGTACTCAGGAAATAACTTTGTTATTCTTTCTACTGTCTTTTCATCCCAGTAATCTCCAATATTGGCCATGTTGGGATTATCATTTGTCCCAATATTTACTTTCTTCACCTTGATTAGCACAAAAAATACTTTTGATTCGAGAGATGGACCTTCCACCTTTATTTCTCCTTCAATTTCTATAATTTGAATGTTGTGTGGGTCATCTTCATTTGGTGCTTCCTCCTGCACATGGTAGCATGACAATAGTTCTTTCACTATCTGTTTGTTCCAGTGTTGATACTCTGTTATAATTTCAACCTCTGGTTCTTGAATGAATATTACCCCTTTGATCGTTTTGAGTGTTGAATCCATGTTGGGGTTCTCATGTTCAAATGAGAAAGTGACTATAAAATTCTACTATAATTTTGTCCATTCTATAGTGCCTCTGCGCAATTCCTGGTCTAAATACGAGTTTGTTGGAATTCCTTCCAATGTGTGAATAAAGTGATGCAACCATTCTTCTGGTGGTGTAATTATCCATAGTGTTCTTCACTTCTACAAGTGTTATGTTGGTTTCCCCTATCCATCATATCTCTATAGTTTATTCATTCCCTGTTTTGTGCCAAATATGATGTGTAATAATCACTTACATTGGTACCAGTCCTTCACTATCCCTTTGTGCGCACCCTGCCATCTTATAGGTGTTTCCTTGAGTGTTATTTCCAGATCTAAGAGCCTATGATTTTCTAACAGTTCATCTTTGTATCTTTTTAGGAATTATTCTAATTCATTCACCCCATGAAAAATGGGAGGTTCTCTTATCATTGTACCTACCCATCTTATTTCACAGTCTATTCTTGCACACCTTCTTCTAGATACTTCATGTAATATCTGTTGCCAATTTTCCAACCTTGTATCTGAGTCTGACATGCATGACATCATAATTCTCCAATTGAGTACCCCATCTACAGTTGGATTCACAAAATCTTCTTCTCACGTGGTGGTTTTGTATACTGGTTAATTTCCTCCAGGTCTAAACAAATGGTTTCTACAAACCTTTCTCCTTCTGATGGATCTAGTGGCACAATGACTCTTTACTCTCATGACTTGAATGTCATCTTCCTCGTATTCAAATTGATTTTGGCCTAATTGCCAAATTCCCAATACAATCCAATCAATGCCAGATAAGGTGTTGTGCCATCCACTATTTTTATCACTTTGAAACAGGCTTTAGTGTGCACTCCATCCAGATCTATTGTCACACCCTTTAGCCTTCCAATTGGTAGAACCCTATGTTGATTTGCTAGTTTTAGATGAACATGTGAATATCCTAATGTGGGCTCTCCCATACATTTCCATGTCTTCTTGGGTAGAACTTTCACTTCAGAGCCTAAATCTAGTATAATATCCCTCATGTTGAAATATCCAGTGTTGGAATTCAATCTGAATTCTCTGCTTGTTCTCCTCCTTGTATGTAGATAATTAACTGTTTTCTTCTCTATCTTTCCCTCTATGTCCATGTTACATGTTTCTAACATATTTTGTAACACTTTAATAGATGATGGATCATTTAGTAGTTTAACATAGGATTGCAAAAAGCCTTTATGGTACTTACTTGTCTTAGGGGTTCTGCTTCATTGGTGTGATCCAATGATAAAGGCATCTCATACGTTGGTATGTCCTGAGTATGTTTCGTAGTTGATGTAGATGCAATGTCTGGCTTCAATAATTCTTGTCTGGATTTCTTGGATATATCCTTTTTTTTCTATGCATCAAATTGCTTCTGTGGTTCAACATTCTTCTTCACCCATTGGTGTTGTGCTGGATCTTGTCTTACTGCATCATCTCATGTCTTAGCTCCTCCGCACATAACTATGTTGATATTTCTTCCATCATCCCTTACTTCTGCAGAAATCCATTGAACATTCTGATTGTTCTGATTTCTCTTTTCCTAGATCTTCCCCAATAATGTTGGACAATATTCTGTGTCATGGTCGGATGCGCGACAATACATACATGTCGTAGGTAGAAGTGGACATTCTCTTTCATAGTGTCCTGGTTGTTGATAGTTATGGAATACCACTGGTCCTCTGCCTCTTACAAATCCTCCTCTACCTCATCCCCCACCTATGTACCCAACTCGATCTCCTCGTGGTGCATTGTACTGAGGCACTTGGTTATATTGCGCGAGATTATATTGTGGCTATGCAATATTGTATTACGGCTACGCAGTGTTGTAATGTTGTGGCACAATGTTATATGGGGTTGGTACTTGGTTAGATTGTGGTGCAACTTTCTCTGTCATCATCTCTACCTACACCCTATAGGTGTCTGATGTTATTTCCCTCATCAACTCCATTGTCCTAAAATCTTTGTAATCATGGCCTACTGACTTGCAAAAGTTTCAATATGAACTCTTAGGCACTGTCTAGTATTTCTGCATCATTGGAAAATGATATGGATCATGCCCCTTCATCTTACAGATCTCACACCATAGTCATCCTAATGGAAAAGGATTTGGCAGTCCTATTTCCATGTACTGCGTGAATGTTGGGCATTCATTCTTTTGGTGTCCTTTTGTCCTACATGTGGTACACCAAACAACTTATCTTTTTATCTTACTCCTATTCTGGTTTAATTGCAATTTTATATTCTTCAGGTCCTCCTTGATCTCCTCTATTGTTGTATTTTTCTTCTGATATTGGTTCTCTTCTAGTTGCAAGGCTTCCTACAGAGCCTCTTCCTAGGTCTGAAACTTCTATTGTCTCAAAGGGTATTTCAAGTGTGGTAGTAGTGAATTCAAAAATATATGCCTATGTTTCATATCTATCATGACATACTTCAACTTTCCCTTCAATCGTTTGAATCGTTGGTCTATCTCCCAAATAATTCTCCTAGTCTCTGTCTGATCTATATCATCTCATTCATGTATTGATCCTCTGAGCTAGGCTTCTGGAATTCATTTATCATCAGCTTCCTGGTATCCCTAATCATTCTAGTTGTTCCTGGTGGACTATTTTTAGATAAGATCGTGTACCAATCCAGTGTGCAGTCTCTTAGCATGATGACCAACTGCACAAGTTTGGTATCCTCATCTTTGATCTTCTTTTCTTCCTAGATATTTTCACATATGAACAAGTGATTCTCATGGTCCTCCGGTGCCTCTCCCTTGAATTCTGGTAATCTAATAGTA
Organism: Picea sitchensis; assembly: GCA_010110895.2. Taxonomy (NCBI): domain Eukaryota; kingdom Viridiplantae; phylum Streptophyta; class Pinopsida; order Pinales; family Pinaceae; genus Picea; species Picea sitchensis. The sequence continues at coordinate 97,747 of SNQJ01S0012836.1, forward strand.
GGATCATGCCCTGCCATTCTGAATGTTGAACTACTACCTCCGCGCGATGTAGATCCTTGACTAATACTTCCTGAACTGGACCCTGTTACGAGGAAAATATCTCTATGGATAGGGGTAAACCACATCATACGGAAATGACTGCAGAAATCAAATTTAATCTCAATTATTCTATATAAGAAAATACACTAACAAGATAATATAAGAGGCCTACCTCGTCTAGATGTTCAATGAAGTCCACCATTGAGCACTTGACCCAAAGAAATACACCTACAACTAATACTCAACAACCAAGAAATGAAAGAATATGGTGATAATATATGATGTTAGCACATTCAATAGCATAATCCATCAACATTCATAACAAATATGCCCATGGAATAATCATTCAAATATTTGTGAGATATTAATTGGATGAGAAAAGAGCATTTCTATTAAGATATAATCAGCATAAGTAAATGAGTTACAAATTTCTGTGTCGACACCGTTTGGAATCGAGAAGCTAAGTTCCTTCTAGCTGGGCCTCCACCACTTCAATCCTCTACCAAAGGCAATCTCATATAAGAGAGAAAATGAAGTTCTCAATCAATAAGGGAAGAGCTTGGAGGCTGAACAATGTGTTCATACATAAAGGACAAAGGGATGTTGACTCAATGTGAAGTGAATAATTTCTCCAAAGTAACTTTTCTCTCAAAGTTGAATTCTTTCTCTTATTTTCCATAGCTCGGATTTGGCTCATTTATAGCCTTCAAGTAGAACTAAAGGGCCAAGTCAAAAAAGTTTCCAGTATATGGAATTCCAAGGATAATTGATCTCGTTACGTGACATGGAAACCCGACACCATTTTTAAATTTTGGGCACATTTCCCAATGTACGTGGGTTGCAGTGGTGAAACCTACGTATACACATGTTGTAATATAGGCAGGGTGTGTATATGTGGAAAAATTATGTTTTTAGCTGTAGGATTTGAAAAAATGGACTTCAAGTCTACATAGGGAAATGGGAAAAGGCCCTCTGTGCAAGATTGCATGGTGTGAGGAAAATCTTGCTATAACAGATGCCCCCTAAAGTGTGAGGTCAAAGGAGTATCTGTGATGGCCAAAATACATTATAAAACACCCAGAAATGGAGTAATGGGGACCTAGATGGAAGAACTAGTTTCTCATTACAATATGTACTGACTTTGCATACATGGCTGCCAATTTGAATTACACTGCAGATCCATGTGAAAATATACTAAACAACTGCCCATGGCCATGAATAGGCAAATACAAATGTGGTTACATGCCAAAGGCTATCATATTCATGAACAAGGCCCAATAAAACTAGTCTCAAAATAAATATGGAGATATCTGTATACAATGGAGTACAATATGATCTGGCATGATCGTTGAAGTCACACAGGTATTGGTCCAATGAAAATTTAGCAACAAATTAGGAAAGTTGTGACTACAAATTAATGTCTTCAAGTCTTCTACACAATTTGCCAAAGGTGCATGTCTACATCATGTGAATAAAGGAGTTGAGGTCGACCACAATGATACTTCATTTGATTACCAGTCATTGAGGTGTACCATTAACAAACGCGAGACAACCTACCAATTATGAAAGTAGATATCAAGGCATCGAGTACATTCTTACAAGTGTGAATAAATGATTCGGGGTTGAAAACTTGAAGAATCCATCAATTAGGAGACATTGATGTATTCCCAACTGTCGATGGTGATAGAAATTTCCACTAATGACTATAAGCCTCTAGGTACTCATAGGAATCTAGGTCTCATTTCTAGAATAGATGAGTTGAATTCGATGGAAGGAGACCCACTGAAAGGAGAGCCTTAAGGAATCTCCCATCATTCAGCATGAGGTAAAAAGCAGGAGCTTGATGATTTGGAGGAAATCATACGAAGAACATGTTCATGAACCAATGAACTTGTGCATCTTTCCCATGTGCCAAGTGCAAGCAGTACATGAAAAATACCCTATGAATAACAACCAATGAGTAAAACTACTGACAAAGGAAAGGAAACCACCAATAAGGATAATAGAATCCAAGACACTGCACAAATCCCAATGTGTGAAGAGATGTCTTGTCATCAAAAATAAGGGAAACCACCCAGTCAATGACCAATGATGAAGTGTCGACTTCTAGGTTCAAGGTTACCTACCAATGAGTAAAGTAGGACCAAGGTGCATAATAGGACTACAACTTCATGTGATCTTGAGACAAACTGAGGGTATGGCCGATATGCAAAGTCAAGAGTTCTGAGAAATGGCTGACATAGGTTGACATACATCCTTTGAACAAGAGCATGAGACATATGGAAGACTCTAGAAGCATAGACTCAATGATGAAGCCATGAGATGTAGAAGACATCGATCAAACTCTCCATAGGGGTTGGAAGAGTAACTAGTCGGAGGAGTAAACTCTCTATAACGAGCTCAGCTTCCTAAGTCCATGCTAAATCCAAAATTATGATGACAAGTGGACTCAAAAAGAAATTGTTCTATGTTCAAAGGCGACATGACTACTGCCAATATAAGATAATACTCCCTTCTCGCCCGTCTTTTTTTGTTTTTTTCATAGTCAAATGAATGCTATGATATAAAGGAGGAAACAAGTGTTGCAAGTAATCAAAAATAGTTCCAGCAGTGGAACATACCTATGCTCAATGAAAGGAGGTGCATGTAGGAGATGGAAACTTGAGGGAATGTTCCCTCTTGGGTATAGGGTGTCAAGTTGCGAAAGGATATAAATAAGTCTTTGCTTGGTTAAGGATGCAAAACTGTTGAGGAAAACAACTTATAATGAAAAGAGAGAACCGACAATAGGCTCAATACTATAAGCAGGGGCATGAGATGCAATCACAAATTAACGCCAAATAATATCCTTTTTCATAATCTTAGTCTACTTGGTTTGAAAAGGGCATAAACTTGTACCAAATAGACATCCTTTCAAATCCAATTTACAAGTGTGAAAGAGACAAGTTCAATCAGAAATCTTTTGGCTTTTTGAAAACGAGTAGGAAAAGAGCTTAAATGAAAATCACCTGGGAGTCCTCTAGGTATAGGTTAACATGTTTATGAGTGAGAAATGAGGTTCAACATAAAGTCATATATTAACTATAAGGGACTCCCGGTCCTACAGAAAAATTCTCTTCATGGGAACTAAATGAAGTAGAGGATCTAACTAGGCTACCCATGTTTGGTAAGTCTCTACCATTTGATAACGACACATCTAGTAGCAAATATAAAGTTTTGTGTCGCTAAAAATGGGTCCATACCTAAGGCATATGATTGACAGTTATAGGATGATGCAAGTGTCCATGATGGAATGGATACTTATCCTATATGCTGGGTAGTGAAAATACCTGGCCAAAGTTAGGAACAATCGACAAAACGTTGAAAACCATAAGAATCCCTGGACAAAACTACAAAAAGAACCTCAATCCACTGTTTTATTAGTCCATTAGGCGAAAAAATTATCTGTAACTATGCAAAAGTGGGTAAAAATTGCTATAAATAGTAAAAAAAAACAAATTTTACTATGCCATTTGACTTTTTTACCCAAATAGTGGATTTTGGATCAAATTACCTCTGATCTTCAACTGGTGATTGTGGGAGCTACGAGTGATGGAATCAATAACTGTCTGGACCAAGTAATTCCTCTTCCCCTCCTATTTCTTTCTAGTGTATTACATTTTGTATTTAGGTTTGAAGTTTTTAGTTATTTAGGGCATAAATTAAAAGTTTAGGTGTATGTGGGCTACCATTCATTGGGTCATGTATACACGTGATTATACGTAGTTGTCTAAAATACAACCTGCATATACTCATCCCTATACATGACTATGAATGTTGCAACCCACGTATATGTTTGTAAACAAAGTTTTTGATGGTTTCTAACTCAAAACGTGATGTTTTTCTTGCAGTATGGTGCTATAGTGGAGGGAAAGGGAACATGAGGAGGTAGATGTTGCCGTGGAAAGAGATCTGGGGGCCCAAATGGCCTTGAAAAGATGCGGGTTGTATAATTTTTGGGCACTCTAAGGGATGAGGGCCCAAGTGATCTTGCTACAGTTGCTCGTGGGTTACTGGGATCCAAACAATTAGAGCTTCAACCTTGATGGAAAACCATTAAGGATTGAAGTCAAGGATATTTATTTCTTGGCAAGGTTGTCGCGTCAAGGTGAGATGGTGAACCTCAAAGCCCAGGGAGATGGGAGCGGTATGAAGATAGAAGAATACATAGACTCTCACTGCATTGCAGGGACCAAGAAGGTCGGGTGTCAATTCCCCATCTGAGTGATAAACAATCTAAGCCTAGATATTGTTGTCCTCGTTTTGACCCGGATCACAGGATCAACTTTGTTTCACCAGGGATCGAGGCCGCTTATGTTTTACTTCGTAGAGTGCTTGAGACCCATGGTGTATGATTGGTGAACCTTGATACTGGCTAATATGAATATCCATTTGACAGAATGCAAATAAGGTGGTAACAGGAACTTTAGGTTTGCTTCCATCTTGTGTAGCGTTTTCTTCGAGTGGGTTCTAGGTTTGGGACCTAGAGTTGAGATCATTCCTCGAGGACCTCACGTTCCATCCATGGCACGGTGGATCAAGGTGATGATATAATAGGGGGGAGGTAGGGTGCCCACACCCTACAACAATGATTTATTTTACTAGTGGATATGGAAGGTCATTTCTCTGGATGACCACCCCTATGCAGGGATCGACTTCAAAGGGGACCCTGACATGCCATTACCACCAGGGACTGCCTATAGGGACATAGGTATGTCAAAGTTTTTAAAATATTTCATTTTTTTTGTATTTTTGTTTAGGAAAAAAAAAATATGTTTGGATGATGTTTAAGTACTAACTAGACATGTATGTGACGCATACATAGTTCCACGATGACCGAACTTGCTTCCACGACATTGTCAGAGGCACCGAGGAGATGAGTTGGTGGGAGGAGAAGCAGAGAGAGTCCTTGAAATGTGCACGACAACCTGTCTCATTTGACACAAATGATTTCGATGGTTCAGGTAGAGGATCTGTTGGAGGTTATGTAGCGGCAGGTGGTTAGCGTGCCTAGAGATTGGGTGTGACTCTTTCTACGTCTTGCAAATGCCATAGTTTTTTATCATGAAACACATCCGAAACCACAGGAGTAGATGTCATGGCTTTGTATTATCTGTTGTATATGTGTATTGAGGGTGTTAGCACCAATTTTGAACTATAAACATCATATTTTTTGAAATATATATAAAACATGGTTCTTTAGCTTTACTTATGTTACAATGTGTAAATTGATGATAATGTTTTCTTTGCTTTAGTTATGTGATAAATGCCAATATAAAACAAAATTAGCATATGCATTGGATACATAATTAGAACTCCTAGGTATGTGATGATAAGTAATAAAATCAAATTGTCATTCTTAAAGGCACACCTATAGGAATCGTCGGAGTAACGTAGAGTTACGCACACGGTAACTACCATTCAAATGACATAATACTAACTAGGAATCCAAGTGAACCTCCAAAGAGAGAATACCATTTGAAATGGCATCGCGCAAAAGTTAATAGAAACGCTATATTCTGCCACATTATTCGTGGATGGCCCTAGGCATACGCCACCTGAAGACACCAGTAGACCCTCGAGCGAGTAAACGACCCAAGTGACATAAGCCAAGTTTCGTGTATGATGACTAGCTCCATCTACAAATCCTAAGTAGATCGAAGACTCCATTGACATCTACCAACCAAGGGAAAACTCGATAAGTAAGTTGAAGACAAAAAATAAAGGGAAAATATATATACACTAAATTACATTAGTATACAAAGAGTTACGCCCAAGATTGGGGCTCAAGATTAATATCTTTTGAAGTAGAGACCATTCTTGGGCTCAACCAACATGTTCCCTTCATAATCTTCTAATTCATAGGCTCCTTTTTCTAAGACACGTCACATGATATAGGGACTGTGGCACATGGGTTTGAACTTGCCTTCACCCAATGGTTCTTTGGCTTGATCATATGAAAGGACCAAGTCACCCTCAACGTACAAATGAGGACAAACATACTTATTGTATTGGACCTTCACACATCTTTTATTCTCTTCAATAGCCGTAGAGGTGTCTCGATGCTGCTTGTCAAGGCTCTCTAGGTGTACAAGGCATCGTTCGAGATCAGAAGTGTCAGGTAGGAGCACAACTTCCAATCTAAGAGAAGGTATTTCACATTAAATAGGTAATATCAACTCCACATCGTGTACTAACTGGAAAGGAGAAAAATTGGTGGCAGTTGTGACCGAGGTTCGGTAAGCCCAAAGTGTGGAATATAGCATGATATGGCAGTTAGATTTTCTCTGACTGACATTTTTCTGCAAAATGATCTTGAGAGACTTGTTTAGGGCCTCTACCTGTCCATTTTCTTGGGGGTATTAAGGGGAATAATGACCATTCTTAAACCCCATCTTGGATCCTAGCTCTTCCATCATTTCATTTTGAAAGTGACTGCCATGATCAGTGACAACCTCACTCGGGATTTCAAACTTGGCGATAATTTGATTGAATATGAAGAAGGAGACAATATTCCCATCAGATTTAACTATAGGCATGGCCTTGTCCCACTTAGTAATGTAGTCTATGACCACTATAATGTGATGATTCCCCCAGTCGAAGTTGGGTTGCAATCCACAAAGTCCACCCCCCACTCAGTGAAGAGACCGACAGTAATGACTGGATGGAGAGGGGTTGGATGCAGGCGCATTTTCCGAGTGAACACCTAGAAGAGGTGAAACCTCATAACCACTTCAATGCAATCTTTAAAGATATATAGCCATAAATAATCATCTCGCAAAACTTTCTAGGTTGTCGCAAGCCCAGATATATGACCACCACAAGCCCCACTCTGGCAATCATTTAGAATTGACTCGTCTTTTTTGTGAGTTAAACAACGACGAAGAATATTATCTACTCCTCGATGATATAAAGTGTCACCGATGATAAGTAACTCTTAGCATGGTATCATACATGTCGTTGGTCATCTCGTGAGAGATACTAAGGAACTTCAAAGTTTGAAGATAGAGAACAATGTCTCCATACCATGGGTCAGATGACGAGACAAGGAAAATTTTTTCATCTGCAAATGAATCAACGTTAATAACCTCCTAGTCCAATCGTGGGAAGTCAAATATTAACTCTGCAAAGACTAGTGATTTCATAGATTTTGCAGAAGCAAAATCGAGATCAAATTCTTCTAAAATGAAAATCCATTTATTATGTTTCCCCCTATGATATGCCTGGTAAGGATGAATTGAAATGGATTGACATCAGTACCCACAATAGTTTTGAAAATAAATATATAATGGTGTAATCGTTGAACTGTGTTAATGACAACCAAAGTTATCTTTTCAACATGAGAATATTTGAGCTCAAGACCGACTAAGTTTCAACTAAGATAATAGATGGTGTGCTCGCGAAGATCATAATCCTCTTGAACCAATACCATACCAATCGTCTCTTCAGACACGGTGACATAAAGCAAGTAATCTATGTTGTAGTCAAGATAATTTAGCAGAGGCGTCGATACCAAGGCTTTCTTCAAAGCATTGAAGAACTCCTGGGCTCACTCATCCCAGATAAAAGGGGTGTCCTTCTTCAAAATACACATGAAACCCTTAGTAATATTGGCATAGTTTACTATAAACTGACTTAAAAAGTTAGCTTTCCCCTATAAACCTTGAATTTTTCGAATAGTGTACGGGAGAGGAAATCAAAGTATTGCCTCAACCTTTAACGGATCTACCATGATGTTGGTCAACTGAGAGGGGGGGGTGAATCAGTTGTCACCGTGCTTAAACAATTATGATTCTTTTAAACTCTTTGCTGAGACACTAAATGATAATCACAATAATGCAGGGAAATAAACAATGGCAAATTCAGCATCAGTCACACATATGAGAAACACAGAGACAGATATTTCTTGAGGAAACCCATACAGGGTAAAAACCT